>JAEQML010068022.1:0-18598 GCA_016904865.1 Pissodes strobi | reverse complement strand
CAAACGAATTCTAGATTTTAATGAAAAAGTTATTGAAAAATTTATTTTGGACAAAAACAGGCGAATGGAATTTCACTTTAAAAACAAGGAAACGGCAAGGTCCAAGTGCTAACCACCGACAAAAATATGTACACCTTTTTTGCCATCAAACTTTTATATTATTTAAACGTTTTTGAACTTCTCATAAACTTTTTTTTACAACTTTATTGATTTGTGGTTAAAATAAACTGTCTTAATGATTTACTCTTCTGGAATCGGTAAGTACTATTCATTTCTTTAAGTGCGCAACAATTGCCATTCAAGAGGGCGCCGAATCCTTGTTTTTTAACGACTTTTAGGTAAACATTGGGCGTGGCACCCTCAAAATTTTTATCCTCCGGCGGCGCCTGTGGCGAGCTTGCTCTCCGTCTTTCTAAATCCACGAGCAGCCACTGAAACAGGCTCTCAAAATCCGGTCGTCGCACGAGCCCGTAGCGCCGCGCGGGGTTATCGGTTGGCGGCGGGATCGATCGATATATGTTAGTTTGTAGGTTTTCACGGATGGTGGAAAATGTATAAACAGTATTCCGGGTGTCAATCCGTTCGTCTTGAAATTCTTCATCTTCACGACGTTTCGTCAGAATCGCATCTGGCATTTTCAAGTGTTGCTCGCTCCGCTTCTGGGCTCGAACTGATGTTAGGATCCGTATGCGCCTGCTTTTATCAATCAAGCCAATTTTCAAGCCACAGCAAACCTTAGCACAAGTACTAGGAAATCCAAAGGACAAAGTACAGCTTGAGAACCAAGGAGTGTACACCATAGCTTGTGGGGACTGTCAAAAATCGTACATAGGGCAGACAAATAGACGAATTTCAACTAGAATCCAGGAGCATAAGAACAGCATCAGAACGAAGCAGACTACATCAGCGCTCTTCCAACACCACTTAACAACAGGACACTCCATCGAATTCAACAACGCTAGACAAGTAGCCACAGTGGACCACTACAAAACTCGTATAATCAAAGAAGCTCTAGAAATCGAAAAGAACGAACAGCTCAATAAGCGAGATGACGCTCTCAATATCCCAAAAATTTGGAAATCTTTTCTCAAAGTTCAAGAAAATCAATCCGGCTCCACTCAACAAACAAACCAGAACATTGCCGAAGGAAGAAAAATGGAACCAACGGAGGCGGAGTCTAGGCCGCGTTACAATCCGCGCAGACGCCAGCCTATAAAAGCAGGCGCATACGGATCCCAACATCAGTTCGAGCCCAGAATGCCAGATGCGATTCTGGCGAAACGTCGTGAAGATGAAGAATTTCAAGACGAACGGATTGACACCCGGAATACTGTTTATACATACATATATATATATCTTTACCATTACCTATTACCTACAGGCTGCAGGAGTAAAATACACTAAATTTTTCATGGGTACAATTATCCACATAAATAAGTAATGTCCGATGGATTTAGGTCTGTCGATTTTCGCCTGCCAAGCAACGTAATTTCATTCCTTACCGCACTGGCACTACTAAAATGAGGTCCATCATGACCATAAACAAGCAATATGTTTTGATAAATTTATATGAAACACTACTGAAAAATATACGCAACACTTATTGTATCTTGTATTAACAATTAATTTGTTAGTTTCCTTCTATATTCTTCCTTAGTAGTAGGTATATTTAAATAATTATTTATGATTTATGCGAACGCCAATCCAGCAATGGCCAGAAAAGTCGAAATCGTATTTACGAACCGAATCAACCCCTTCACATCGTATTTTTCCTCAGCCATTCTTGACATCTGCGCATAATACAATAAATTCGATAGCTCGACCCTAAAAATCCTGAATCCAATTTTTTTTAACTACAATCTTTGTTAGATTAAAAATGTATCAATATCTAATTATTTTTAATTGTAAATATGTACAGGGTGTCCCAAATTCGAGCCTCATCATTGGTATCTCGGGAACTAGAAGAGATACGAGGTCGCTTAAATGGAGCCAAAGTTGCGCAATTTGATGCTGATCAAAATGCCACCTTACAAGTTTAAAAATTCCGAACCCTTCCGAAGATTTTTAGAAAAAACCGAATATTCGCGATTTAATTTTTATTTTTTTATGACTTTATTTGAATAGATATAACGAAATAAATTTCACATTCTCATTGTTCCTTTTTTTTCTACAAGGTGGTGTTATCCGATTTTCAAACCGACGTTTCGTCTTTGAGCTGCCATCATCAACTTTGTTTTTTTTTTAAATACGGCCCTGGATTTTTTATTACGGACTTTAAGAGCTTCTAAGTTCTCAGAATCAATGATGTATCGCAATTATTCGAAAAATTGATATTAATGGCATTTTTCATAAGAACTAATGTGTTAGAGAAAGACAGAAAACAGATTTTTGGTAAGATCTTACCAGGAAATCATTACAATGATTTTTTCGAAGAGTATGTGATACAATAATGAGAATTTGATTATTTATTTATTATTTATTATTTTTAAATTGCTAAAAATATGGCCTAGCGCCTATGGTTTGAGGGTTGACTTTAATAGTTATATTATTTATTAACCACTTCTTATGTTAGTTTTTAAGCTTTCTTTATGCAAAGCGTTAATGCGTAAAAAGAGGTTTTTGTTTTTAATCCTTTTAAAAATCTATTTTCTGTCTCTCTCTAACACATGGGTTTTTATGGAAAATGTCACCAATATGAATTTTTCGGATAAGTTCTGTACATCATTGGTCTTGGGACCTTAGAAGCTCTTAAAATCCGTAATAAGAAATCCAGGGCCGTATTTAAAAAAACCAAAATTGATGATGACAGCTTAAAGACGAAACGTCGTCTTGAAAATCTGATAACACCATCTTGAAGAAGAGAAAAAGTAGCAATGAAAATGTGAAATTTATTTTGCTATATCTATTCAAATAGAGTCATAAAAAATAAAAATGAAATCGCGAATATTCGGTTTTTTCCAAAGATCTTCGGAAGTGTTCGGAATTTTTAAACTTGTAAGGTGGCATTTTGATCAGCATCAAATCGCGCAACTTTGCCTCCATTTAACCGACCTCGTAACTCTTCTAGTTCCCGAGATCCCAATGATGAGGCTCGAATTTGGGACACCCTGTACAGGGTGGCTCGTTTATTATGGGATGACGTTTTATCTCAAAAAAAAAACCAAAAAAAAAATGTAATACAAAAGTTGTTTGGATATACTTAAACTTTTAAAATATTATATTTTTATATATACAGGGTGTTCCTATTTTCGTGGACAAGTATCAACTTCCTTCTTTTAAATAGAATGTCCTAAATATTAAGGCATTTTTGAATTTCTCGGAAAATTCTAGATATGCTTTATATATAGTCTATAGTCTAACCATTTTTGACTTATTTTGAGTTTTATGTCAATGCAAATACGTTTGCAGGTTTAAATATACTTAACTATCAATTTCTCCTATATTGAAATCCTTCATTATTTAATTAGAGTTGGTTTCCTTGTAGAAGGGAATCTACTTTAGTGGTGTGCGTTGGCATTTTGATAATAAATAAATACAGAGTGATCAAAAACTAACATTAAAAATTTAAATGAAAAAATCGTTAAACGTCTTTTTTTTAAATGGGCAATACACGTTGTATAAACTGTTTCTAAATAATATGAAATTAAATTCTGAACAAACTGACCTTTATTAAAGAAATTTACACCTTCTTGGATTCTGTCCCGCAATTCATTCACCGTTGTTGGCTTTTGCTTGTATACAATTTCTTTTAGGGTACCCCATAAGAAATAGTCCATGGAAGTCAAGTCTGGACTCCTGGGTGGCTACTCATCCAGTATTGGTAACAGAACTATAGTAAAATGGCGGACGAGTTTGTATGTCCGTATTGTGATAGAGTAATTAAGAGCCACCAAATTTCTTCGTGTTGTGATGGATTCACAAAGGTTGTTCGAGTGTGAGTAAAATGGAGTACGATAAAATATGTGCTCAATTTAAGAAAACTAGGTCGCATTCTTTGGTCACGCAAAACTTGCATAAAAAATTTAAACAAATGTTTATAATTTGGAAAAGGTGGCGGCTCGGGTATTGGTAATAATACCGGCTGCAGTCTAAGTAAAAACACGGCAATCCGTGATCATATCCGTGAACCTGGCGTTCCGCCGGTAACTGAGAGGGACGAGTACACTGCCATTGAAAATTGTGAGGTTATGTTACGAAAACAATTAGATAATTTACTATATAAACCGAGTACAACAAACAAGGATGTTCTGTGTGTTATTTCTGCCGGACGGTTGAACTTCTTCTCGATCAGAAAACAGGGTTACAAACTGCCTTTTATGAGATCAATGCGAAAATACATTCTATAAACGAGCGAATCAATCTTTTGGAATCCAAAGTTATTGAGCTTCAGGAGGAAATCTCTTCAATCAGAGCGGGAGATGGTGGTGATAGAACTCTACTCTCGCCCGGCCCGTTATCTAACGAAAGGGTTGATATGTTTACAGAATTACAAGAGAAGTCGGCAAGGTCTAAAAATTTAATGATATTCAATATTGACGAGAACTCTTCAAATGACATTAAAGTACGAGTGCATCATGATAAATCCCACATTAGTAATTTGCTTAGCACACTCTAAGTTCAGCAGGTTGGAAAGTACAAAGTCGTGCGTGTAGGTAGATCGGGTGACCTTCCGAGGCCTATTAAGATAATTTTCTCTGATTCGGGTGTTGTCTCACAGTGTTTTAAAATGAAGTCAAGAATTAGTGATGAGAGTAGTATTAAGATTAAACCTGATCTCACTGTAATGCAGAGAAGTGTTATGAAGTCCTTATATGAGGAATTGGATCGCAGCTCGGATCGCAGGAAGAGTGATAGGGATTCGATTTAGAAATGGTAGTGCTAAATTAACTGCACAGCAAAGTCAAACCACAAATACACACTCAAAAAACGATAACTAACCCCATATTGAAGGTGTATTATCAAAATGTCGGTGGCATGAACACGAAAATTAGGAACTTGAAGCAGGCAATATCTCTATGTGATTACGATGTTATTGTACTAACTGAAAGCTGGCTGAATGGTAGAGTGGCTGATGTTGAGGTTTGTGTAAAATGCTTCAATGCGTTTTGTAGCGTCAGAACCAAACAACTAGTAAGAAGAAGAGGGAAGAGGAGATATTATTTTTGTACATATAAGACTAGAAACAAAGTATAATTTGGTGGAACACCTCTTTGTGCTTGTTAAGCGGGACTCCTCTCATCTGATTGTTGGTGCAGTTTATATACCTCCGAACAAAGAAGTTGAAACATATTTTCATCATTGCGAAGCTGTTGAAGAAATATGCCATAACTACTCCACTGCCAGCCTTTTGCTTTCTGGGAACTATAATTTATTTCTTGCTAAATGGAGCAACGATGAACACCAATTCGAGTGGACTGTCCGACAGAAGATCATGCTGAAATAGTTGCCTTGCCTTTTTGAATCTTAACCAGCTAATCACAATACCTAATAGTCGTAATATATATTTAGATTTAATTTTTAGTCATGTAGGAAACGCATCTGTTAGTTTGGCCAGTGATCCTTTAGTTTCTTGTAGCGTACATCATAATGCTTATGAATATCTGATAAGTGCTATGAAAATCAAAACAGTCAGTTGTGAGACAACTCGTGTTTATCGAAACTGCTAATCTTTTTGTGAGTATTTCTCAACAATGTATAGTAATTGTGACACAATAATTATGCTTGATTATAAAACTGACAAATGTATTGACTTTGGACTTAAGGCTTCATAAGCTTGTCAGATGTTTTTGAGAAAATCTCACACTTGCCACTAAAAATGTCATCGGGACCTGACAATATTCCAGAGTATTTACTCAGTAATGTTAGGTACAGCATGTCCAGGGCTCTATGGATGCTGTTTAATGGATCACTGGCTGAGAGTGAGCTTTCGTGGATCTGGAAGGAAAGTTTTATAGTACCTATTTTAAATGTGAGGAGAGGGAAGGTGTAAATAACTATAGGAGCATATCTAAACAATTATGCAATCCCTAAATTGCCTCGTGCACGATCAATTGGGCTGGATTTGTAAACAGTTTATTGATTATTATTACGGTTTGGAGAGAGGTTATCGGGTTGATGCAATCTACACTGACTTCTCCAAGGCGTTTGACAGGGTGTATCATAATTTACTCGTTGCCAAGCTCAGAGCGATTGGCGTTTTGATGAGTGGTCGGTGAGGTGGCTCCAGAGTATGTTGGTGGGGCGCACACAGAGGGTTAAGATTGGAAACTTCGAATCTGATATCATTGGGGCTACTTCGAGTGTGCCCCAGGGTGGCCATTGTGCTCCGGTATTGTTCAGCCTATTTATTTGTGAAATTGATAGTTATCTTGGGGACTGTGAGTACTTACTTTATGCTGATGATCTCAAAATGTTTAGAATTATTGATCATGAAAGCGATTCCACATTGCTCCAACGCTCTTTAGCAACTTTTTCAGATCGGTCGGAGATCAATGGATTGCCCTTGAATGCTGTCAAGTGCTTTTCCATTAGCTCTTTTAAACGCAAGAAAATAACTATTAAAACTACTTATAAAATTAATGGTCGTAATTTAAATGTTGTCGATTTGGTTAAGGATTTGTGGATTTATCTTGATTCGGAAATTACTTTTAGAGATCATATTGAGTATATAACGAGTAAAGCTGCCGGTGAGCTCACTTCGCTTACTGTACAGCTCCCTGGTTAGATCCCATTTGGATATGCTTCAATTGTGTGGTCACGTTTTTTACAATGTCTACAAAGCGCAACTGGAGCGAGTCCAGCGTAAGTTTTTAAGCTGTTGTGCTTACAGGCTTGCTGCAGCGGATGATCTTGATGGGGTTCGGCGGCTTCTCTGTCTTCCATCACTTGATGACGAAGGCTCTGCGACTTGTATTTTGTATATAAGTTGATAATATTTCTTGAAATACCATCTCCAGCTCTTAAGAAGTGTGAGATCTTCTCCCTTGGTACCGGTACCCATAGGACTAATTATGGTTCTCATTCTCCTCTTACTCGTAGCCTTGCACTTCTGAATGCTCATCATGAGATTGATCCTTTCGGAAGCTCATTTAATAAATATCGTTGCAGTATCTTGCGGTCAAAGCTATAACTTAATATATTCATATTAGATAGACATATGCTGTTGCTACGTGAATGTTAATTACTTGAAATGTAATTTAAAAATGGGGTATCCCGTATATTGATAAATAAATAAATAGATAGATTGGACAAGTATAATTGGTTATCTCTTGACTCCTATGGTATGGAGCGTCATCCTGTTGCCATAGTTTGGACAGTTGTTCTTTTAAAATCTAACTCCAGAGTTGCCTGTCGGGTTTGATTTCGTCGAAAACACTGATAGACTCTGTCGAAATTCTTTCTTTCTGCAGTATGAAAATATTCAATTTTTAAACTGCTTTCTATCAATGCAACGGTAAAAAATGTTCTAAAATGTTTTCAGGGCATGCTATAAATGAGTTGCTGATAATCCAAAATTTGCCATTAAAACACACATAGGCGTCCAATATAAATTGCGGCTAATTTATTATTGGCCACTTACCTTTCACGTTCTATTACATGCAAGTGTCAAAACATATTCCAGCGAATTAATGTTAAGAAGCGGCTGGATATAATTAGATCCGCATTAAAACTAATAAATAGAAGCCAATATGATATCAAGTGACGCCTAGCATGATGTAATAAATCTCAATATTATGTTTATTATGACGACTGTGATATCTTTTGATTTTTTTCGGATTTTACTACATGGGAATTTCAATATATTATTTATTGAGATAGTTTTAAAATTCGTAGATATGTTCTCGTGTTTTGACAAATGGAAAATGTAAAAATGCGAGACGGTGCAAAAGACAAAAATGTACTGCATTGCATACTCCAGCTTATTTAAATCAAAAATATCTCCAGTCGTAGAGCTCGTAAACATCGATTAAAAGCAAAAACAGATACATCGATTATCACTGATGAATGCAAGTGGCAAGATTGATTAATCTGGAATTCGTGACATAATTTATTCGTAAGGATGCGATAAGATCACTGTTCATAAATCATAAATGGTGATTAGAACGTCTGTAAGTAAATCAATGGAATTATAATACATGCTTGTCTATAAACGTATGATGTTTCTTTTCTGGGTGTAAACAATATTATGCTTATTTTTTTAACTAAATAGAAATATTATTTCCATTAATTTATTTTCCATGAGATACTTTTAAAATCAAATAAAAATGGGTACGTCACAGCATGTCTGGAGTCGACGCGGGACATAACAGCTTGCGGGACGTCGGTGGCAGGGCGCTGAGGAGGCGGGCCCCTGCTGCACAAGAAGCTACAGCTCCACAATCACAACAACAACACAGGTGTCACATAGGAACCGAGCCACCACCCGTTGAATAAATCAATAATGCGTATCTATTTTAAGATAACACAGTTAGGACGAGAGACTATCGGCTATCGACAAGGACTGCATACTGAACTCTGCAGAAATTATCCAGAGCTGCATGTAACAGAGCACAAAGTGGCAGATCAATATCGTGTTATCATCAGATACAATCTCATCCCAGCTGCGAGACTTGACACCATAAAACAGCAAATAGAACGTGAACTGCTAAACTTGCACTACAACAACGGGTATAATGAGGATCATGATGATGAAGAGAATGAGAATCACGATAATAACGAGAATGGTGACCAGGACGGAGATGCTGGACATGTAGGTGCGACGCCTGAAGTAGCAGAGCAACAGCTGAACGGTGGGGGTACATAATTTAAATAGAGATAACGTGGACACCGAAGGATTAGTCGAAACATTTCTCTTAGAGATGAGAAAACTCATTGTGGAGTACAATGGCACTGACCCATTAACCCAAACTAATCCCTCAAAGAAAATACTATTATGAACAACCGAATTTTACCAAACTATATCATCCAGGCAAACACGTTGAACCACTTCCATATGTTAATCTACTGCCATTGGCCGAATCCTGAGAACCATAGTACGAACAAAAGGGACGGCGCAAACAGTGGACGAGCCACAAACACCTCATTGGGAAAGAAGATTTAATGCTAAGATTAATGACATACGAAGAGATATAGGAAGGCTAAAAAAATACATCAATGGAATAAGGTCCCATAGGCTGGAAACTTGCGTTAGATCAATCATGACTCGATATCGAATCCATACTCGTGATGATCCAGAAAACCAAACACACCAGCAATGTTTTGACACTTAAAAAAAAATTATCTGTATTTTCAGGGCGTTTAACGAGGTACAAATCAAGTAATAAAAGAAAACGAGATAACGTCTTATTCCAACGATCGTTAAATACGAGGGCTAGAGAATCGAACAACAAAGTTTCCAGCAGTGACGATGTTAAACAGTTTTGGAGAGAATAGTTGGAAACACTGACCCAGTGCAACGTTGAAGCAGGCTGGATAGCAAGCGAGCGCCGGACCTCCCAGGAATACGACCAAATAATGTCTGACGAGTCGTTTATGACTGCAGAACTTACAAACGTCATCAGAGATACCCATAACTGGAGGGCACCTGGCCAGAGTGTTGCCGATTGTCACATAATTATCAGATTTTAACATAATTTTGCCAGCAGTCTGATACAAAATTTGAAGATGGCATAATTATCAATTTTAACATAATTTTAACAGACAATTTATTCTACTTTGATATTTAATAGAGTGGCTTTATACAAAAAGGCTCAGTAAGATTTAAAGTATTTAAAAGGCCTCACTTGCATTTAAAGATCCTTTACAGGCGTAGCCGACTATATCAAAATCGGCCTTTCCTATTGGTCGATCCGCATGGCCCTCCGCTCGCTTCGCTCGCTACGGGGGCTCAAGAAAAGGAAACTAACCAGGTTCTTACCCAATCTAACCCAAGACATACCCAAAATCAAGAAAAAAAGCTGTTTAGAAACATAATCAAAAAAAATAAAAATAAAAAAGCAAGGGGGTTCGAACCCGTGTTTTCCAGGTGAGACCCAACGATCTAAACCTCTACACAACGAGAGCTCTGGATTGATTGCATCACGAAGACATATTGTAATACGAGATGGATCGACCAATAGGAGAGGCCGATTTTGATATAGTCGGCTACGCCTGTAGAGATCTTTAAATGTACAAGATACAGCCACTCTAACTACCGGTTCGAGTGGGAGACATCTAAAGGTGCGTATCCACCAAGTGCGCAAAATATTTACGACTGTTCGCAGACGTTTATCACGCGCATTAGCAAACGTTTGCAATCATTTGGTCGTGTTCCGAGCGGTGTAGGTACATCAAAGGGATTTGTTGTTTGTGTGTGCCCTTTGCTTTTTTAGGTACCTACAGTTGTTTGCGAATAATTGGCTGGTGGAGACGATTGTCAATAATAGAACTACAAACAGTTGCAAACGTTTGCTCGCAATGATTTTTTGGTGGATACGCAGCTTAAAAGATTAACCTTTACCTATTCAGTGACTTTAAGATCGCCTACAGTCAATACCTTAGGAGGTATTGCTATAAGCTACAGTGCCTTTAAGCCACTGTAAGTAACATCACCAAAGCCACTGTAAGATCGCCTTGTTTTCGGCGCCATCTCTTTGTTCATGGCGTAAGTGGGGGTAAAATTTTAAATTTTTAATAAACGGCGAATCGCAAACCTTTTTTTTGGAAGTATTTGCCCAAGTCCTCCGGCCTGACGAGTACTGAGCTTGCGCGCGCATCATAAATACATTTCTGACAAATAGATGTCTTTATGGTCCAAGGAATTGCTTCCAGCGGGTCTCGTGGTGCAGTGGTTAGATGCTGTATTTGTGACACGACGGCCCGGGTTCGAATCTAGCGGCAAAATCTTTTTGTTTTTGCGTTAAGTGAAAAAAATACAGATGTAACATTGTGATGCGCGCGCAAGCCCAGGACTCGTTAGGTGGGAGGACTCGGCGGATGGTTCCAAAAAAAACAAACCTCATGGTGAATCAGAAGATATATTTTGTTGATCCCGCCATCTTCAGGTTTTAACATAATTTACATCAAAATCTGATAATTTTGGCTTAGCCATCACATAATTTCAATTCATGCCAGCGGCAACACTGCCTGGCCTAGATGGAATACAGAACTACTGGCCCAAAAAACTCTAATGTGCTCATGAAAATATGCCACGCTTTCTATTTCAGGCTATCAAAGGACCTGGAAATCACAGAGGATGCATCCAAGTACCGACCAATCACGTGTCTCCCAACGATATACATAGTGATAACCTGCTTAGCGCACCGGCTATATGCCCACTGTGAGTGAAACAAGATCATTCATGATTAATAGAATGGATGCGCTAAGGGTTCAATGGTGTTAAATAATTTTTGTAAAGTAAATGCCTAGATCATATATACTAATAATCTAGGAATGAAAACGACTTGAGATCTATTGAATAGCTGAAAACCACATACATACATAAAAAAACTGACATGACTAATGACATATAATATACAATGTTGCCACTTTTATTCTTTGAGATACTACCAACACCCCCACTATGTCAAAGAATTAAGACACCATTCCTAACTTCTGAACAAAATATGAATGCTTAATTCTTGGTAAACCCTTGGTTAATATATCAGCTACCATTTCATTAGTCTGCTGATACTTAATAGTAATGACATTATTTGCAACACATTTTCTAACAAAATGGTACTTAACATCAATGTGTTTAGACCTTTTGTGAAATACTGGATTTGTGGTCAATTTATGTGCGCTCTGGTTATCATTAAATACCGTGACAGAATTATTAAAACCTACTAACTCATTTATACTCCAGAGAAATAAAACTTCCTCTGCGGAATGAGGCCGAACAAGCTGATTTTTTTGCAGAGACCTTCGTTTTGATGTCCTAATGAAGCGCAAAAAAAATCTCATATGCCTACCCTTGTGCGTCTTGAGATATCGAAGGTCAAAGGTCATGAAAATCGTTTTCTCGTGAAAATCTCGCTTCCAGTGCACCTGACGTCGTAATAACCAATAACAAAACTTACGTAAAATAGTATTCTCTACAAAATTGTTCATATACATTTTTTTCGTACGAAGAACCGTTTTCGAGATATAGCATGATAAAGCGAGAGCGCGCATTCGTAATAGGTAATACTGTATTATACTGCAGACATATAAATATAAAAGCATTTTTATTAATCTGTTAGACACTGGAAAATTAAATTCCCATTATTAAAGCCGTTAAAAATTTGTTTATTTATAAAAAAAATATAATAAATAATTAATAACAAAAATACATTCTTTTCCACACCACTTTTGAAGTAGAATGCGAGGCCCGTTTTTTTTTGACATGGTATCCCCAGTAGGCCTAATCCATGTTTTCCATCTTAGGAAAAGTTTTTTAACATTAATCTATCATTTTTTGTACCTGGATAGCGCCGTATGTTTCCGTACCTCCCTCCTCGTCTTCGTCGGGTTCCTAGCACATCCATCAACACATTATCTTCGTCAGATGCTTCCTCTATATCTGTTGGCTCTATGTCTGTTGGCAAAACCTCTTCAGGCTCAAGGTCACTGAAGTCTTCGATGTTTTGCAACTCTGTTGACGGGTTCAGGCATGCCTGTCCGTGACACTGACCACAAACTTTGGAGCATGGCAGCCCGATTTGTCTACACCCGTACTGCGCACCCTTTTTACAATTACGGAATATTGTATTTAATAGTTCGTCTGGAGCAGGTGGCAGTAGTGTTGTTTTCGGCTGTAATATGTCGTTTTTTAAATCCCAACCCCATTCTTCGAGTTATAGATTTTTCCCTAGCCAAACTGTACTTGGTAGTAGACCCGATAAATATGCTGTCGAGCTGCTTCACTGGTAGGTGGAAGGGATGACAATTAAACAGGTTTATTAAGTCGTGTAGCCTTAATGAATTGGGTATATCTAAATTTGTCAAGGTTCACTTCATCTTTTGGAGCACCATACATAGCTAACAGAAAACGCTTTCCGTTCTGAAATACTGTATCTGACGGGCAATATTCTGCTTGAAATATATGAGACGAGTGAGTCAAATCGGGATGTTTCTCAAACATTGTCATAACCTGAAGTTTTCCTTTGTTGAATAGCGCCGATGTAGTGTCGCATCCAGTGAAGGCATGCAAAAACAAAATATGGTCTTTGCAAAGACGATATTTGTCGAGACTTTTAGACGAATAAATTCGTGTTGATGTAGTCCCTTTGCCAATTTTCTTTAAGAAAATTTGTCGGTGATGTGACTGAGTTTGTCCTATTAAGAGAACAAGCAAATCAATGTCTTCTCCAATGATGACGGCGGTTCTTTCTTTTTCCGATACTTTCATGGCTGTTTCGATGATTACAACATCTGCATCATCCTTGGCTTGTTTTGTAGCGATGTTGGCAGCTTGTAGTTGTTCAATAAGCATTTCAATAAAATTCTTTTTGTTGAATCGGTTTGATAAGAACTTTTCTTGGGTGACTGACACAATCATTGTTGCATCAAAGCGAACTTCATTAGATGTAGACAGTGCAGTGCTTCGTCTTAATTGCTCCATTGCTTTTATATTTCTAGAGTTGTCTGATTATCCGTCAAATATAACAATTATATTAGAACCAAGATGCCTTTGTAGATATGTAACATATCTATCCAGAGTGTCGGAGAGAGTATCGTTTTTGTTCCATACGACAAGATGTAGCAAAAATCCATCATCGATGACGTAGGTTACATTACCTTCATTAAGTTCAATATTGACAGGTTTCATCATATTATACAATTTTGATTTTGCGGTTGCCCTCATTGTCAAATAGTGATGTTGGATATGGACTTAATTCATACTCAAAATATTTTTGCAGATGATCGTATAATACAGTACTACTTATTACGAATGCGCGCTCCCGCTTTATCATGCTATATCTTGAAAACGGTTGGTTGTACGAAAAAAATGTATATGAACAATTTTGTAGAGAATACAATTTTACGTAAGTTTTGTTATGGGGTCTTACGACGTCAGATGTACTGAAAGCGAGATTTTCGCGAAAAACCGATTTTCATGACCTTTGACCTTCGATATCTCAAGACGCACAAGGGTAGGCATATGAGATTTTTTTGTGCTTCGTTGGAACATCAAAATGAAGGTCTCTGCAAAAATTCAGCTTGTTCAGCCTCATTCCGCAGATGACCTCTTTTTTTACCTTATTTCCCTGGAGTATTAAAAGATTTTTTAAATAGGCTGCTTCCTCTGAGGCTTCACAAAGGCCTATGTATTCTACCTCACTGCTGCTGTACAGCTAAGCTTACCAATAATCTTAAAGTAGAATGTCTCACTACAGGTGCAAACACTTCACCATAGTCAATACCAGCTTACACAACCTTTTGCCACTAAACGTGCACGATATCTCACTTCTCCAGTGTCACTCACTTTTGTGTTGAATACCCACTTGCATGGTACAACGGTGGACGAATCTGGTACACCATCGATAAGTTCCCAGGCATCATTATAGCTTCAAAACACTTGACCTTCTCTGTCATGGCATCTCTCCATAGTTCAGCATCTG
This sequence comes from Pissodes strobi, assembly GCA_016904865.1. Lineage (NCBI taxonomy): Eukaryota > Metazoa > Arthropoda > Insecta > Coleoptera > Curculionidae > Pissodes > Pissodes strobi. The sequence continues at coordinate 4,019 of JAEQML010068022.1, read as the reverse complement.
CCTTTGACATGGCTTGCTCCACAGACTCTGGATCCCCATTTAAACAGATTCCAAGATCTTCCAAACATGCATAGGTTACATAGTCCTCAAACTGTTTTGGCTTTATCGTCCTTTGAGACCTCCCAATTTCACAGTTTTCCATTTATAGAGTTTCATCAGGCACTTCATCCACAAAATCTTCATCACTTGTCGAGTCCACTGTCTCATAACCTTCATCTGAGTCAAACTCTGGCAAAATCTCATTGGACGAGCCTTGAGACAAGTCTTGCTGATTTACTTCAGCCCCCACGGAATCAGCTGATTCCTGAGGTTCGTAAAATATTAATTGGGATGGTTTAACTATCTCTTCAATGACAACATCTCTGCTTGTTACAATCTTTTTCTCATCAGGATCATACATTCTATAGCCCTTTATATGATCACTAAATCCCACTAAAATCATTCTCTTCAACTTCTTTTCCCACTTCAGACGTTTCTCTTTTGGAATCAGGACCACACCCTTACTTCCAAATATCCTAATCTGACTCACATCTGGTTTCCTGTGGTGCCATTTTTCATAAGGGGTAGTTTCGAGTCCAGAGACTGCAGATCGACTTCTGAGGTACACTGGATTATTTTCACAGGAAAGCGAACTCCTCAGAAGTTCATAGGGCAGTTTGTAACGCAGACGACTCTACACCAATGCTTTTAAAAGAACACCAGGTTCAAGACCGCGATCATACCGACCTTGAGAAAATGCCAGTGTGGAAGGAAAAGCCGTTACATGGGAGGCATGCGAATGAAGCTACCCAGTAACAACCATAAAATCTACTGGAACCGCACTGTGTTTACTGATTAGATGGCAACCCACAATAGACGAAATGTCGTTCACAGACATACTCTACTAAATAGACATGTTCAAACTCGTTAGTGTTAATACTATATAATACATATTAGTAAAGAAGGTTAACAAAAGTCTTCCCATTTTTGTGTCACTCTATTATTTATTAAATTGTAAATGATTTACATATGGTAAAAATATATACAAATAACAGATGTTTTAATATACAATAATAATCAGATGTGTTGCATGACGATCTACATAATATACATCATCTAAATTACTAATCGGCATAATGGGATTAATGGGTAATCCGAGCCAATAAAAAAAATTACACGATTGAACATCGCCGCTCGTTTGTAAAACGTTATATAGACTCGGTACGCGCGTAAAATAATTAATAATAATAATCATTAACATCAAGCAACGAATTAATAGTTTTAGCAATGAATGAGCCGTGGAAAGATAGCTAAGTAGGTATATTGAATAAAGTTTGTATCATTTTCTGAGCAAGCGTATTGTAGAACTGCTATATTCATTTGAATAATACTCCAGGTAATATTATTTCAGTTCTGTATTTACCTATAGAGAGATTATGTAAGATTAACTACGTACATTAATTTTTTCTCGCTATGATTATCATTATATTATGTTGTATAATACTGCTTATACTAATTAATACCGATTACCCCTCAGTCTTCTTGATGTAGGTTCAAGACTTGTATACATTATTATAATAACAGTGCAAGGTCGTCAAGGTTAAGTCATCCTTGCAGTCTGCGTTTGGTAGCGCGTTCGTTGAATTGACACAATAATATTACGTGTACCAGGTAATATAAAATAACCTTCGCTTAAGCCTCGAACCGGACGGATTACCTTCACTGATCTAATTTCTGAAATACGGAATATTTTCTTGATACCCTACAGTATATTGCAAAGATTATAGTTGTGTGCAAGAGTCGGGAATGACCAGGGGCATAGGCCCGTCATACTGGAGGTTCCCACCGCGAATACAAGGTCCCTTAAACTGGAGTAACGTGTAACACAAGCAGAAAGGTAGATCTGCCTTTGTCCAAGCGTTGGAAAAGGGATGTGCTGACGAATTGCCTCGTAGCATAGCCATTTGTCCTCCGAAAGCGGGGCTCAATTCGAAAGAAAGAAAAAAAAAATTGAGCCGTTCTGAATCTGATTTAAATTACGAAAATTGCCTGAAATAAAATCTATAGATATCGGTACGCAAGTCAAGATATACATACTTTCGGTGTACGCTAAGAGTAGCTGGAGGACTTTAGTTGATTAAAATAATATGCTTATGTGTCATAAATTTTCGCGTAAAATAATACGTATAAGTATCAATTATTATTATTGTGCTAGCAACCTTCATACAAACGAGGCAAATACATCAACTGATAGCTTTCGTGGCGTAGTAGGTATAAATTGATTTTTCTGTCATTACCCAAACGATGTAATAATTAAATACCCACATGACCTAATTTTTTATTAATCCACAAATCAATACGGGCGTTAGATGGCAATACAAATATTATCTCAAAATAATAATAATAACGTTGTGTTGTACACACATGATTATAAGTACGTAGGGGTTGATTAAATATATCAGTGAAAACCGCAGTTTCCTTCTTAATTGTCTATTTTTTTTAATCGCAATTATCTCAGGGTGTGCGAAAAGAATAGTTTTAAAATCTCAGAACCTCTTCCTAACGTTCCAAATATTCACGATTTATAGAGCTACAACCCTAGTTAAATTATGCATATTTTTCTTCAAAGTAGGTACAGAGTAGACCGTTTGTTATGGGATGACACCTTATCTCAGAATCTACGGGGTGTACTAAAAAAAGTTGTTTGGATTTAATTAACTTTTTAAATATTATATTTTTACGACGAACATTTAAATTCCTCAACATATTTTCAACTTCTAAGACACGATATCCGTCCTAACCCAAACTACACAATTAAAAAAATAAAATATATCCAGGAAGGCAGCACCCTGTAAGAATTTTTAAGCAATGTTTTGATTAATAGTAACTATCCTATTGATTTCATTCATAAATACCTCCCAAGTGTAAAATCAGTTCATAGTTTCATCACCTCGACTATGGTTATGTTTCAAAAGAATTTAATTTAGATTTTTTTTATTTCAGTTCCAGCCCACATTAATTGGAAGGGTTTCCGAAAAACAAACACAACGGATGTACAAAACCGCTCAGATAACGTCCTGACTCTCACTTTAAACCATAGATATTTAAATGTTTATGTATTTTATTATCGGTGATTCATAATGGCTCTAGTGAAATTATTGCAACTGACCGTTGAACAATGGCTCGGAAACGCTACCGACTCGAATGGGCGCAGTTTAAGTCCTGAATTGCCGGGAGTGTGATACATAATATTATTCCCGAAAAACAACAGATAAAATACGAAGAACATGCCTGGCTTAATTGTGTTCAGAAGACGTTGGAGCGTCGGGTCCGATGACTTGGTCGTTCCAGGAGCTTTCCTCTTTACCACGCATTTGATATGGTAAGTCTGAAACTTTTCATGATTTGGTAGATAATTTGTCAAGTTATGGTACAATAATTGTTGTTTAATCAGCGGGGTCACAATTGATCAGAACGAACACATCTGGTCGATACAAACAAATTAATTTTATTAATTGCTTTAAGCCATAAAGGTGTAGGTGGCGAATTAACTGTATAATTAGCCACAAGTAAAGTAGTGGACTGTATTAATATAGGGGGGTGGGGGTTTTACACATAGATATGAATTGAAACCAGGTAGGTATGTTAACGTGCTTTTATAATAATGCAATTAAAAAATATATACAATTTATACACTAATTTCACGCATTCAATCATTCAGAAAATAAATATACAAAAGGTTTCTTAATTATTAATATCTACTAAAAAGTCTTGATTTGTTAATTTAAAATGAAACTCTTGTCTTTAAAATTTCAACTTCCTTTCACTCTACAAATACCTTGATTTTCTCGTTTCTCTACTATTATCGTATTTAGGGGTAAGTAACCTATTTAATTTCACACATTGGATTCTCATTGGCCGAAAAGGGATTTGACCTTTGGCCAGAGGGAGAACAGTACGTTTTACTGTTATTCGAGTGAACGCTTGAACTGAACTTTTTAGAGGCTAGAGAGCGGTGACTGGACCGATCTAGTACACAA
>JAEQML010068021.1:0-18598 GCA_016904865.1 Pissodes strobi | reverse complement strand
TAAACACAAATTAAAAACACCCGATATCCCAATTCGGAAATGAATCTTGCTTTCGAGGTGGTGTCATTCCCATAAGCGCTTATCTATAATATGCAGACAATATGGTGCGTTGCCACTGGTATTTCTCTAAAGAATATACTGCCATTAGCGAACATTGTTTGCAATCCTCATAAAAGAGACTCCTTCGCTTATATTGTAGACCGGTCCTTTTGGAGTCTTTTATTTACGTATGTATTCACCATTTAATATTAATTTCATATTTTTTGCTTATTTTCCCAATATTTAATTTTGAATTTTTGATGTTTTTTTTTTTTAAATATATACTATATAACGCATTTAACTTTTTATGTTCGGCAACCGTCCATCTTCGAAGTTCGTAACGCAGTTGTTTTCACGCGTTCTACCATTACCTCCTACAACTAGGCCAACTAGCTAATATTAAAATTAGCAGTGACGTCATCCTAAGAGGTCAATACTTTTTTGCCGTAAGAAAAGTATTCAGAGGAGCCAAGAGGAGCCCAGTAAAAGTATTGATTATTTTATCGCGCCTACTTCCGTATTTAACGTTGATTGCCATGCTGGGCGACTGGAATGTCAATTTCCATCTCGCGGTCTTCGATGTAATCTGTATCCAGTGCTGCCAGATTGGGCGCTTTATCACAATTTGGGTTACTTCTCATTGTAGTTTGCCACAAATTATTTTTCAAAAAAGCGTAAAATATTTGTCTTGGATTACAATTAACAATATATTAGATACTTAATGTAAAAGTTTGCTTTGGTATACTATAGTATAGTTATATTAAATATAAATAAATATTTAAAATCCGAAAAGTAAATATATAAAAACCGGAAAGTGAAGCATAACGGAATCAAAACCTTTAAGCAAATAAACGCTGCTAACCAATAACCTAATTATTTTCTATAAATATTCAGTTCTATTTAAAAACATAATTTCAAATGTCATTCAACAAATGCTGTAAAAATTAAAGTCCAACTAAATATGCGTTAAATAGTTTACATCCCAAATAATGTATGAAACTAACTCTACCGACCCAGACGAGCCAAATCCTGATGGTCAGGACGAGGCAATTCTGCAAATTCGTAACAATATAAGACCATGCGTTCAACAATTTTTTACCATTTACTTTTTACCATTGCGCAACCACCAACGCAAACGATTTAATATTTGAGCTGTCGTTAACAGTTGGAGGTTGACGAGACGATTCTTAAAAATCTGGCAACACTGCCTGTCAGTTGCCAGCGTTCTTTCGACGTTCGACTGGATTCTTAATAATTGTTCTTCGATTTTCGATTGATTTTCGTTCAATTTCTTTATAATATTAGCAATTTAGTGTGTTTAAATTTATGTGAACAATGCTGGTCGATACAAACAAATTAATTTTATTAATTGCTTTAAACCATAAAGGTCTAGGTAGCTAATTAACTGTATAAATGACCACAGGTAAAGTAGTGGACTGTATTAAAATAGAGGGGTGGGAGTTTTACACATAGATATGAATTGAAACCAGGTAGGTATGTTAACGTACTTTAATAACGCAATTATGCATTTGCAATTGATGTAAAAAATATATACGATTTATACACTAATTTCACTCTTGGTCTAGTGAACGTTGTAACTGCACTAATAAGATTAATTTCTTCTTCTAGCTACCGCCTGGCGGCAAAACCACATAAAAGGTGGGTGGTGGCGCAAATGCCGAATTCATTTGAGATTGAAAGGGTAGAAACGGATTTCTTTCTTTTAGACACAATATTGTGTAAACAATGCTGACGGAGACAAATATATATTGAATTGAAAACGATTAAGAACGATTTCCTTTACGAGTGAAAAGTTGCTATGTCATTTCGCTTTATTCGAATCATAGCATATGCCGGACTCTATCATACCGACAAAACCAGGTTTGGACTAAGGGGTCGTAATGAATGACTGAAATATGCTGATTTAAATGCACAAATTTCTGTTTACCTGGGGTTAACTAAGTCTATTTTGAGTTTAATTATGGTTCATTCATACTACATACATACAGGGTGTTATCACCAAACTATCCGGTGAAAAATGACAAGTTAATACACTTGTTGGGGTGTTTCCCCAACAAATGCCGTCCAGTTGCTGTGCACCAGTCTGCCGTGGAAATTACCCGAAAGGACCTAAAGTTTATGTCTTTAGCTTTCCAAAATGTTTTGACTTAAAGACCTGTGGCTTTCGTGTAATAAGAGTGGGATTTATTTTGTGCTCGCCGGCCGGTTCATTGTGTAAAGCAAGTTTATAAATTTTGTTCCTGTTAGCTAATTTTGGGGTAAGTGATATTTAGTGTAATTATGCCTCATAAAGGCTGTAATGCAATGTTTAACATGCCCTCATTCCTATAAATATTTGCGTAATCATGCTCCTATTATTTTACCTCATCCTAACACTGTAAAATATATTTGTAACAGATTCTTAACATATCCCCGTATTGATGTAAGACATTATTTTACCTTTTTGACACTGTTCATCTACTAAAATGTATTTTTAACAACTGGCTAACTAAACCTGAGTAAGGATTTTTCTATCCCAATTTTGAGACAGGCCAAAAAAAATGTGGTTCGTTTTCAGTGGTCAAAAAACTTCATGAACTAGAACGAGACAAAATATTAAAACATGAGTATTCCCTTAGTTTAAAGGCTCTTTTTCCATCATCTATAGAAAGGCAAAATATTAAATTAGCTCTCAACATATTTAATCCTTTTATTATAGAGGCTCTGAAAGGTTTGTTAATAACAGCCTATATTATATTTAAAAAAACTGATTAATGACTTCGAAGATACATTTTTAGATATTTACAATAAAAAGTCTTTTCTTTGTGAGCTGTTGTTAAACTATCTAAATCAAAACAGCCTTTTGACTCTTTTTGAAAATTGTAAAAATCACCTAAAAATTGATGTTTCAAAAATTTTTCTTAGCAGCATTTCAAATACACTTCTTAATAATTATTGTTTTAAATATAATCATAATATTTTGGGTAAAAAGAAAAAAAGGAAACTGGAGACTTAATAAATAAATATTAGAGCCCAATAATATACCGAGTAATATACCCAATCTAACACAAGAAAGTAAAATCTGAAACCTGTATAAAGCTTTCATGTTTTATCATAAATATTTGAATATTGCAAAGTTCTTTGGATGGAGAAAACCGAGGAGAAAACTCACTACCAAATTTGACATTACTATTTCCTATTATGACACCTTTATACCTATAGTTACATTTTACCACCTATCTATTAAATAGATTGTTTTAACCGGAAGCCTTTAATAGTATATTATTTTATATGGAGGAAAAGTGATACTTTTCATGGCGCGCCCGTGTTTAACAGCCGAACGGAGTGAGGCTGGTAATAGAGAGCAAGCCATGAAAAGTAACTTTTCCTCCAAATAAAATATGCTGGTTTTTCTTCAAATGTCGACAAATTAATGCAAAAACGTCTCTTTTTAGTAGTAATAATAATTATTATTAAAAGTGGGTTCGCAAGGCGCTTAGACCGGTGCCGGTAAACAGGCACAGGTTGTTGCCATAGTAATGTAACATAAAGCTGTCAATGGACACTGTCAACAATAATTATTTTTTTAAAATTGCGTCTCCGATTGCGTTTTAATTCCGTATTGATAAGCAGTTATTGGGTAAGTTCGATTAAATAATAACCAATTTGTTCCTAAATTAGTGATTTTTAGAAATGCAGTGCACAAATTGAGTGATAAATACAAATTTTAGTTTAATAAATCTCCAGTTGTTGGCGCTTATTTTGTTGTTTGTTTGTATCTATGTTGCTATGACAACACTTACCTCCGCCGGCGGAAAAGTGAAAAGTAAAGCAGGACGCCCACAGAATCGGCACAGACCGGCCCAGCACGGCCAGCACTGCCGGCATAAGTTTTTATCTACGTTATTAAACGAGATGCCGTTCCGCGCTGTTCCGATTAAATGGGCGCTGCCTCGTTTAATAACGTAGATAGCAACTTATGCCGGCCGTGCCGGGCCGGTCTGTGCCGATTCAGTGGGCGCCGTGCTTTAAGCTCCGGCGGAGGAAAAACGAAACTTCACGGCCGCCTACACAGTCGAGTAAAGACGGATTTACTGACGTTTGAAGAAAAAATTAGTTTTGCGCAATTCAAAATGTGCAAAACTAGTCCTGACTATTATATATCGCTCAATAGCCGCATAAAAGTACAATTTCGGGTTTGGGAAATATTTGTTGCCCAAAATTAGTTTTGCACATTTTTTTCGGGTATTACCCGAATTCAAGTATTGAACGTAACATATCTAACATTTATATTACAGTCGTCCTATGGCGAGGTCCTTTCGCGTCTGCAGTTTACGTAAATGCGTCTCGGTGTACCGGGACGCATTTAAGCACAATGCACCGCGCCTCGGACAATGAAATCATTTTCACTGCTTTGATTGGTCCAGATCGAGCGCAGGTACGTTTTGCCACACTTGACTAAAACGCGGTGCAATATGCTTCTTCATTTTGGGTTAGTTTGGGTTAGCCTTGGGTTAGTTTTGGTTAGCACTTGGTTAGTTCTTGTTGATTGAGGCCCCGTAGCACCGAATACTAACTACGATAAGAAGATTCACTCTCCGCGGCGGCACGTCAACGGTATGCCTCCTTCCCCGCGCGAAAACTAGCATCCCAGCTAGCACATAACATCGCAAGGAGGTTTTGTGATGTTCTTTTTCTATCACCATTATAACGTTTTCATTGAAATGTACTAGTTACATTATTGAAAGGGAAAATTTTGACATTCAATTGTCTTTTAAAGTAACATTTGTATGTTCTCAGTTTAACATACATTTTGGGCCACGGCAACGTTAAAATGCCTACGTATCGTTAAAGTATTGCTCCTAATGTACCATTAATGTTAGTTTAGTCACTTTTGTTCAACTCCCTGTTGTAATATATTAAAACATTATTTTTTGTTCTTGTTCTGCACCTATCTATCTAATTTATATATATAGGTATATATTTTAAAATTATTGTGGCTTTCCAAACAAGTTTTAATTTAAAAACACACACACAAAAAACATATTTATTTAATCCTTTTAAAATATCAATTATTTATCAATTATCTGAACCGTGGCCACCGTAAATTTCCCGTAGGCCCCGCCTGAACCCTTGCTGAATATACATACATATATTCATACATATATTTTAAACCAGAGACAACATCAAAACATGCATTGGCCGTGGGCTGAACAAGAAGAAACATCTATATAAGTTAAATATCGAACGTACTTAATATGTTATAAAAGTGAAATAGTTGGGCTAATGGCAAATTTTAATAAAAATCGCCATTAACGGTCTTTCGCGGTATGTAACGTGCTTCTAGCCCCTTTGATTTCATCTTTGTTTACCTAAATAAATGAAAATAACTTAGAGATCAAAATCAACCCACACTATAATGCGTTTAAAAACTCCGACATTCGACCCATTTCCTTCCCCGTCAAGCGTTTGTTTTTCGCGCCATTTTACGTCGTTCGACAGTTGCGTTGACAATTGACAGTCGTAAGGACGCTTCCCTCTCGGTTCCCGGTCCCGTTTTTTCTTTTCGGTTCAGGATTTTGAAGTTGAGTTGTTAAAGTATCGCCGCTTTGCCTTGGGCCTAGAAAGAACATTTTTTGTGTTTTCTGTTTTCTTATATATACAGTGTATTTTACAAGGTACAGGTATGTATAATAATCGTAAACAAATAGGTGTAATGTCAAAAAGACAAAAGAGGAGAATAAAGAACAAAATACTCACCGGGATTCATTCCTCATTTGCAAATTTAAATAATAACCAAGCCCATGAAATCCAACAAAATGTTACAGCACTACTACCTAAAGTTAACAATGCTTCTGATAATTCCTTAAATAATCCTACAAGTATTATTTCTTTAAACCCCTCTTCACCCTCTCTGAGTAGTGATATTACCAATACCTACGATAACCCAGCAAGCTTGCCATATGAAGTTGAAAATTCCGATGATGATTCTCTTTCTGATACTAGCTCACAGTGTTCTGGTTCATCTTGCCTTCAGCCTAATCATCGGGATTTAATTGATGATTTAAGAGACTGGGCAATCAATTGTAATATAGCGTTGAGTCACACTTCTAAATTGTTGCAAATTTTAAATAAACATCAATTAAGAGTTCCATGTGATGCTAGAACCTTACTTAATACTCCTCGAACAGTTGAAGTTACAGAAGTGCATCCTGGTCAATATAGTCATATTGGCCTGAGAGCAGGGATTGTAAAAGATCTTAATATATTGCCCAAAGATATTAAAATTCCATCAGAAATAAAATTTAATGTCAATGTGGATGGATTACCTTTAAGCAAAAGCTCGGGTAGTCAGTTTTGGCCCGTATTAGCATGGATCGATGAAAAAACATTTCAAAATTACACTCTAAGACCATTTGTAGTTGGCATATACCATGGTAAAAATAAACCAACATCATCAAATCATCTTTTACAGCCCTTTGTTGAGGAATTTCTTGAACTTCAAAAAACTGGTGTTATGTATGAGGATGTTCGTATTAATTTAAAAATTAATGCTGTAGTGTGTGATGCCCCTGCTAAAGCTTTTATTACTTGCATTAAGAATCATACTGGTTATCATGGGTGCGGTAAATGTATCCAAGAAGGGGATTTTAATGACCATAGAATGACTTTCCCAGAATTAAGAAGTCAGCTAAGAACAGATGAATCTTTTCAGAGAAAAACTTCTGAGGATCATCACACTGGAGTATCCATTTTAGAGAATTTAAATATTGGTATGGTTACTCAGGTACCTAATGACTATATGCATCTTGTTTGTCTTGGTGTGATGAAAAGACTCATGCAGTTTTGGCATAAAGGCAGACAAGATGTACGAGTTCCAGTTCCATGTCAAATTTTTGAAACTTCATGTGAAACCATCATTTCTTTTAAAGCTTTTATTACTAATGATTTTTGTCGAAAGCCACGAAGAATTTCGGAATCTGATAGATTTAAGGCTACAGAGTTCCGACAAATTCTGCTATATACAGGAGTTGTTGCGTTTAAAGATATGTTGCCAGAGAATATGTACCATCATTTTTTGCTATTTTCTTGTGCGATTAGAGTCCTGACTTCACCAAATTTATGTATCACTTTAAACCAGTGTGCACATAATCTTTTAGAGACGTTTATTGAATTATATGGTAATATTTATGGTCGTCAGTATATCACCTATAATGTACATAACTTGTCCCATTTATGTAGTGATGTAATGCATTTTGGCGCTCTTGACAATTTCAGTGCTTTTCCTCCGGAAAATTATATGTATCATTTAAAAAAGAAAATATGCCTGAAATCTGGTAAACCATTGCAGCAAATTGTTAAAAGACTCAACGAGGAAAAAAGATCTTATAAATGTAATTCTGTAAATGAAATTCCTAAAAAGGGGAAAAACCATACTGAAGTGCAGGTCAATAATTTCGTGTTAGCTGATCAGCAGCCAGATAATTGTTGTTTATTAAAAAATGGTCAATATTTGAGAATATCTGAAATATTTAAAAAAGGCAATACAATTTTTGTCAAAGGTGAATATCTAGAATCTGTGGGAAATTTTTTTAGTGATCCAATTGATTCTCGAACAATGGGAATTCACCTAACTAGTGTAAACAATACTTTTATTGAATCTAGCCTGAAAGAAATTCTTTGCAAGGTCATGCTTTTGCCTTATGGAGACAATTTTGTAGTTTTGCCATTAATACATAATGGTGAACATTTGTAATTTTGTTTCTATTGCTTCTAAATTGAATGTTCCCGCTTATCTCTGATTATAATTATGTCTTCTAAAGTTTTAAAAAGAATCTCTACTCACCTCGCACTTTTGACTTTAATTATATTTTTTCGAAAGAAAACATATCAAATAAAAATATATGCTGTTTGCAAGATTAATTAATACTTAATTTAATAATATTAAAGCGTATTTATTTATTCATACACGGGCTAAGCCCATTCGTACAGGAGTACTAACAATAAAACTAAAATTAGATAAACTAAATCTAAGTATAGTCATCGAGTAGAACAATCGGTGTTATAGTTAAAACAAATATATATGTATTACTTAACATGTTTAGAAACCTTACAAAAAAACATTAGTCATTAGTACTGTAATGCCTCTTCAAATCAAATCAAATCAAAATATGCTTTATTGTTATTAACAGCATGTGTTGTAAACAAAGCGAATAAACAAAGATCATACAAAATAGTAAGCATAGTATCAAAGGCTTTTGACAGAGTGGACCACAAAATACTCTTAATGAAGCTGGATAAATATGGAATTAGGGGTGTAGCACTGGACCTGTTCACATCATACTTAAAATATAGAACGCAGTGTGTAATTGAAAGAGACGATCATGGCCTTATTATCCAATCATCAGATTTAAAAACTGTAGAGAAAGGAGTGCTGCAGGGATTAAATTTGGGGCCCTTGCTGTATCTTATATACACAAATGAACTGCCTAATGTTACAAATCTTCACACAGTCACACTAGTACAGTTTTCTAAGTGTGATCTTACAAGAGATGTGTAAAGCAATTTAATCGATTTGGTGTTTCTGAAGTCCTTTGTGTTTCTTTTTATAAAACCTAACATTTTTAAAGCTTTGTTACGACAGCTATCTATGTGATGGGAGAATGTGAGCTTTGAGTTGAAAAATACTCCAAGATCTTTAATGAGATTGACACGCTGAATGTCACACCTTTTGATTTGATAATTATTAGGAACCGTGTTAAGAGATTTAGAAAATTGGATATATTTACATTTGTTAGTATTAAGGACCATTTTGCTCCTAACACACTGGTCACAAAATCTGTCGATGTCCTCCTGAAACTACACAATGTCACTTTTAAAAATTTGCAAATCGTCCGCATATAATATATTAACTATATATATATATTTTTTATCTGATATTTGATTTCTAAAAAATAATAATAATTTAAATTTAAATAAAGTTAAAAGTGCTAGGTGGTTCTGTGTACAAAAATTCTTTTACTTTTTATTTTTGGGAGCAAATTACATGACTTAATTTTTATTTTTATTTTGCTCGATCATATGCAATATTAAATATTATTAAAAAAAAAGACAAAGTAAATTAATTACCACTATTTTACATAAGGAATTCTTGGTGTACGACTAGTACTGCCTCATCTATTTCCCAATCTGGATTTATATTTCCTTGGAAAGGTTTTTTTAATGAAAAAATTAGAAAAAAAAATACAGAAACTAAAAAAATTAGTAAGCAGGTAATTAACTTATGGCTATGCCTCTAGGTATAACATTCTGATGTTATGTATAGTTGTACAAGTATTAGAAACAGAGGTAACCTTTGTCATATTTGTGCAAAATCAGTTTATATGTCAATATTTTTTAAACGTCACTGTGACGTACTGTTAAAAATAATAAACTAAAAAATCTATGACATGTGATAACCTCAAAGAGACCAGCCGGTTTTACGCAAATATGACAAAGGTTACCTCTCATTGTAATACTTTTTTTTATGACTACAACGATACTTTATGCTATATGAGGCAAAATTTCTGGTTCATTATTATTTTCTTAGATGAGCTTTGCTGTGGTTAAATTTCTTAACGAAACTGACGAACAGGGTGAGATAGTCCAAGAGATCCCCATCTCATGGCTTTGCAATGAAAACAAATCTTGCAAATGGCCCCCAGAACGATATGTTAAAATTTATATTAACAAACAGTTTCCACCTGAACCACATTGGGAAGAACATCCAGTAGAAGTGGAAGGATTTTTTGGTAATTTTGACGTGACATACGGTCTTTACATAAACGATGTTCCTATAAAAATATCAATAATTAAAAAAAAACATTCAAAGATCTTTTTGTCTCTTTAAATTTTAAACTGTGTTTTGTCAAAAAATATTGTCTAGTAACAGAAGGAAGAAATATTTTCATTAAATATTTGACAAAACTTTTAGATTCTCTGCAAGAGGCCCATAAAAGGGCCAATGATGGAAAGTCACATGATGAGTCGAGTTTAGGACGAGGGCAAAGATTGGTGAAGCCAACTGACTATTTTAGCCCTGCAGAGGAACTGGAAAGAGAGGCAACAGAGAAGAAAAAATTTTTTAGAAAAAGTAATTTTTTGTTACTTATTAGTACGTACTTCAGTATAGGATATTTAAGTATATCAAATTATCTGCTTTTAGAACCTATTGGTTATGTGGGTCTAGAAGCTAGTAATTTCCATGAGTCATTTCTCCAAAATATGATGACAGGGCGAATAGCGCAAGAGAAACCTATTGGAGTGCACGATGGTAAGTTTTAAAAGATAGAAATATTAACTATAAGTACCATTTATTTGTAAAACAATAATTGTAATGTCAAAATTTAAAATAATGTTTGTAGATCTAAATGAAGTCGTCGACATTGATGATAATGGCACAGTGACACACATAATAACTCTTGAAGATAATTCCCAGGAGCAGAATCCTATTTCGGGAACAGGTTTGTTTTTATGTGTATTAGAAAATCGCCCAATTTTTAATATATTTTCTATTGAACAATATAACTTTAAGTTCAGTTTTTCTAGAAAATATTGACATTTGAAAAGTGATATTTTTACCACTTTGAATAGCTGTAGAATACAAAGATTAGGTTTTTCCCTATTCTAGTTTCTATTTATCTGTCATCTTACATGTACCTACTTCCAGTTTTCCCAGAAGGAGCTCAAATCAGAATAATGTTAACTTTTGGTTTAACCAGATGTTGGTACTGGATGATATAAATTAAACACTACTTGTTGCCTCATTTATTTATTTTATTTCATTCTGTTTGTTTTTTAGAGAAACAAATAGGTTTGACACCGACATCTGATGACGAAGCATCAAAATCCTTAGACCATGAAATAGAAAATGGCAATGGTATTCAGGTAAGTTTTAAATAATTAATACTATATAATATCTTTTAATAAAGTGCTCAGTATTTTTTAATACACATTAAGTAATATAAATAGTCATTTAAATCGAAAAAAAGCAATTTTCGCTAATTACCAAATAAAATTATTGCTGGCATGGGATTTTGTGATGTCTGAAAACCAATAAAATACTTCCAAAACTTGCTTTTTTTGATTTTGTGATGTATTAAAGTTTTGTTCTATTGGTATTAGTGTATCCTTTGTTTTGTTTTAATTTAAGGATGGCATCAAAAACGTAGAATGCATATCAACTGATAGTAATAAAGGTGTGTAAATGAAAATTAGATAAAAAAAAATTACTGCTATAAAAGTAATTCTGCATGTGCCAAAATGCTTTTGCTTTTTGTACCTTAACTGTACTTTAGTAAGACATAAATAATTACATGAACATCGATTTTGTTTACTTTTGATTTTTGAAATCTATTTTTATAATGCTTAAGGAAAAAAGAGTCAAACTTGATAGATGTGAATTCAGGAAGCAACACTCTAGATTGTTAAGAGGGTTTCTTTCTTTTTTTTTTATTTGTGTCAAAATAATCTGCTTTTTTGTAGTTTTTTTGAGTTGTCTAAATCCAATAAATAAATATTTCCTTATATACCTATAAATACATAATACTTCCTTCTACGCAATACTTTCTTCTGCAATTAGTATCATGTATCATACTTTATAGTAGGACCAATATTGTTAGACTATTTTTGCATGCATTTTTATAGTTAATGTTTGTATTTAGAAATATTTAAATTATTATTTTTTTGTCAGGCTTTGCTAAATTTATAAAATATTTAATGGGTTTTATGTTTTAGGCTCTTTTGCTAGTTCCTCCCTTGGTCCCCCTGCTATTTTGTCAGGTATGTTTTTTTCTATATTAAACTACTAGTGTATGGTTATGCTTGAGGACCCATTGTATGAGACATAGGACATACGGAACACATGATAAACACAATACATGCTAACGTCATGCTACACCTGCTATTTTTCCATATCTCACAAAATAGGGTCCACCCTGTATATGACAATGCAAATTAAAATGTAGGTCTTTAATGAAATCAATTGTTTGCAGATGTAAGTGTAGCAGAAATAAATAAAAAATTGGATTGCATTTTAAACTGTCTTGCAAACTTAAAAATGGACCTGTCAGATCTAAAAGAAAGGCATAATCATGAAAAACTAGAAGAAAAAGGAACAATTAATTTTCCAGTAAAATTTCCAATGAAATCATTAAATGAATTAGAGGAGCTTGATTCATTTCTTAAAGGGGATGACGATGCAACCACACATTTTGTAAGTATTAAACTTATTTCACTTTACAAAATTGTCTCAGCAGACTCAGCACAAAAAGTACCATAGTATAATCTGTGATTGTCTGGTTAACGCATTGAAATTACTTTAATAATTGTTGCAGGCAACCATGTTGAAATCAATAGGTGGCTGCGATTTCAAGGACTTTACTCACCGCCTATGTCGGTTTTTGTTTTCAAACGGTCTTGCCGTTTTATGCTCCTGGACTGGCAGAAAAAACAATTTTGCTATTGAAAATTTGAAAGTCACCAAAACAATATATGGTATGTTTGTAGGCTTTATTGTTTTATATTTGTTGGAAGTTTTGTTTTCGATTTTGGCTAGCAAGTTTACTTAAAAGTTGCATCGTCATTCGTAAATGAAAATATTTTATTTTTAAGTTTACATAAATTTATTTTTTATAAAAAAAATAATTGTCAAAAAATAAGACTAGCTTAAAAAAAATTATAGATCTAATACACATGGGGCCTAATGACAAAAATCTCGGATTTAAAATTAATTTGATACAGTTATTAAGTATTAAATAAAAACAAAATAGACAATTTTAATTTTTTTCCGAATTTTTTTTCTACATTTCCTGACCGCACTAATTGGACGTTACGCATCTTTGCAATGCAATGCACTTGCTGAGTCTGTTATGTTTTCTGAGACCCCCATGCGTAATATAATCAAATTTGTAGCAAATTTTTCATTTTGAAATAAAATATATATTGCTAAAATTCTTAAAAAAAAAACTGCCAAAACTTGTTGTTTAGTAACATATTTGGTATTTTTTTAGACGTAGTGCATCAAAAATATCAAAAAAAGATTTTGAAAATGTTGTAATGGAGTGGTTCCGCCACGCGCGGCAGAGGAAGCAGAGGGAAGAAAAAAAAGATAATAATTAAATTGTAATTTTTTTAAATATATGTAAAATGCTCTTTTATATCCGTATTTTATTTTAAGCTTTTTACCCTACATATTGCGCAGGCAGTTTATGTTTTTATTGAATAAAATTATATTTATTTATCTATAGGACAACAACTGAAGGTAGCGACGAACGGTCCTTTTTAAAAGCTTTTCAAAATTCCTCACTTGGCGTTTGTATTAAAATTTTTAAGTAGGTTTTTTTGTGTCAGCATGATGAGCTCTATATGGAAAAGTAGTATTAAAGTCTGTAAATTTGCATGTGGGTCTTTACAGTATGATATTTCTTTCTGAATTATAACTGGTTATACCAGAAGTGTCCCTTAATGTTGGTATTTTAAATGGAACACCCTCTATTCCCATTTATTGTTTTTTTTTTTGAGATCGCAAAATTTTGTGCATAATTGAAGTAACATATCCAATCTAAAATTAATTGTTTGTAAGACACTGATAATTGAAAATATATGTCATTTTCATTATACTAAATAGCTGTCGTAGAAATCAAACGACTAATTCAATTAAAACACATAATCCAAAAATACAATAAAAAAGTGTTCCATTTAAAATAACAAAATTGAGGGACACTTCGGTGCAACTGAAAAGTCGCCATTATTTTAGAAATAAGTAATCATATCGTGAAACGCTCGCATATGAATTTGCATAATTTAATTCTAAATACTTTTTCGTAAACGGCCCATCATGTACCAAACTCCCTACAAAACAAAATTGCGACGTTATAAGGCTGTAATTTAAGGGAGGTTTGTGTTTTTTCAAAATCCTGTTAAAAGCTGCAATTAAACTCGTCTGTTCGGTCTATGCATACATAAAAAGAACATTTATAAGAGGATAAAATAACATTTGAATAAGCTTAGACGAATGTACTGTAAAAAGCGTAAATATAAGTACTATAAAAAGATCTCTTGAAACATTTCTAGATATATAAAAAGAACATCAATAAGAGGTTATAATTACATAAAAAAAGGTTCATCCGTTATATTGTGCAAGGATTGCAAAACATTAATATAAAGACTATAAAAGGTTATTGTGGAACGTTTCTGAGAAGTACCTTAAATGGTAGGTATGTGGCGGACATTCGGATATTGAGGAGACCTTGTAGAGACCTTTAAATAACATTACACCATCCCAATTAATATGAACTTATAACGTACTTGAGATGTTTTTGTGCTAGCTGGGATGATACTGGCATGCAACCTTTGGACCCGGCACACACTGGTCGAATTTCTAGGAAAGCTGGCCATAATAAGGTTTACCAGAAATAAGACATAAAAGTTATTAAGTATTACACGTTTAATATATCGTGTTTTAGACAAATAATTGTTGAATTTTTGGCTCATTATCTATATTTATATATAGGGTGTATCAATTATCACTAACGATAAAAAATCATTTGTATGTTCTTAAACCGTTTTAAAAAATGATTTTGAAAATTAAGGGTTACTTCGTTGTAAAAAAAGGGTTTTAAATTTTTAATTCGATGATCCAAATTTTGTTTTTGCAACGGTTAATTCAGGAGTCTCACGAGCAAAATGAATGTTAAGTGGACGACAGAAACGCGTTGATGAGGGCCTGCAATTTTGCCATACAAGTATTTCAGTTATCGCTATTTTTAAAAATTAATC
This sequence comes from Pissodes strobi, assembly GCA_016904865.1. Lineage (NCBI taxonomy): Eukaryota > Metazoa > Arthropoda > Insecta > Coleoptera > Curculionidae > Pissodes > Pissodes strobi. The sequence goes on along the minus strand of JAEQML010068021.1, from coordinate 3,742 downwards.
TAATAGGGACCAAACTAGTAAAAAATATAGAAGCATGAGAGCATCTGTTGTTCAAAAACACTTGCTTATATTCTGACACTCCCAAGGTATTATCAAAGCCATATTTACAAATTAAAACTAAATTATAAATTCTAACTGCTGATTCAGCCAAACTATTTATTACCTCTTTTTATAATAACATCAGTTTTGCATCAGCAATAATGATTCTACCGAAATTTCAGCTTCAGTTTCACTTACTACAATATTATGGGATTAGGGGTGAGCGAAAATAATCGATTATTCGATTCACTTTTAAGAAATTACCGATTAATCGACTTATCGATTAATATTTCAGAAAATATCGATTAATCGGTTATTCAGTTATTTGCTAAAATGTTAAGCGTTTAATCGATTATTCAATTTCTTGCCCACCCGTACCGACGACTTTACAACAGATATAGTTTTTAAAATTCCAATTTAATAATGCGTTGCGTTAAGGGTAATTTAAATGACATAAAACCATTTTTCTACTACCGTGCGTAAATTATTCACTTTACGCACTCTCTAAGATTGGTAAAATAGGACTTTTTAATGTGCAGTGCGTAAAATAAAATATTTTACGCACTAGTGAGTAAAGTAATTTAATAATATTTTAGTTTTTTCATATATTTTTCAGTAGTAGAAAAAATTTTGTATGCTACTCATGTGTAAAGTACCCTTTTTTTGTTCATGGGACAATATTCCCATTCATAAAAAAGGATCACTTTACACACTTGTTGCATAAATCACTATTTTCTATTTTAGTATCATAAAGAAGTCTTTTCGATACGCAAAGTAGTGTCGAAAAGAACCTCTTTTCGACACTATTTTTGTTGACTGGTTGCTGTGATATTAACAAAATTGTTCAATGTCAAGGCTCACTAGCAAAAATTTCGACACCGTTTTGAATGGGATTCCTAAAATACAGACGTCAAAAGTGACAAGATGGCCGTCCAACTTTTGATCGCGACTTGAATAAGTTAATGTTTTTCATTAAAAAACGTGCAAAATAGAAAAAATGGTATAAAATACACGTTTTAAAAGATATTTAGCGCACTCGCACGTTAGGAAACTCCCCGCAAGCGGGTCGTTTCCTAATTTCGTGCTCGTGCGAAAAATATGGTCTTTTAAAACTAGTATCTTAATATACTATTTTAAAATACTTTCAGTACAACATATGAAGCAAAAAACAGAGAAACGTAAATGCTCAAACATGACAGCAGCAGGGAAAACTACGCACGTTACAAATTTAGCCAATAAGGGATCCTCATTTCGACGCGCCATTTTCTGATAATCTGTAATTAGGTATAGCACCAACACATAACCTCAACGGAGTGTTAGCACGTCAGCAGTATAGTACAGCCTTTATCTTTTTATTATGTATTTGGTCAAAACTATGTGATATATAAGAAGGATCACTCTCCGCGGCGGCATGTCAACGGTGTGTCTCATTCCCCGCGCGAAAACGAGCAGAATATCGGCAGGCCATGATACAAATAAAACAATCATGTTGGCAGGCGAGCAGGCGACCTTTGACGCGGCGGCCATAGACCCATAGACCAGCTCATCCTTTTGTCAGATTAATTTTCACGCGTAAATCCTATAGTCGAGTCAATATTCGATATAAAATATAATATCGCTGTTTTTTAGTTGTGTTGTATTACAAAATAAGAATGAAATATACAGTAAAAATATTGTGCGAAACCTTTAACCAATTTTAAAATCACCCAAAACACCAAAATTTTATTAAATATAAAAAGATGGAGCAAATTCGAGCAACATTTTCTTCTTGATGTCTTTTGTCAGAATATTTGTATTCGGGAATAGGTATGATGAAATCATTAACACAAAATCAAAATCTTTTAAATATTAGTTATTACACACCTTGAGAATTGTTATCAATAATAACTAATTAAAAACGTTAATAGATTTTTGAAACAGCCAGTTGAATATAAACTTTATCAAAATATTTATTTGGTGATAATAATAAAAAAAAACCATAACGTAAGTTTGACAGGGCGCTGCAAACAATTCAAAAGATATCAATTGTGTTTTTCCAAAGCCAACTAGAGTACTAGAGTGCTATAAATAATTTCGTCATAAATTTGATTAAATATACGGCAAACGAAAATATTGTTTTTCTATTTTGGTATCATAAAGAACTCTTTTCGATACTACTTTTGATGACTGATTGCTATGATATTAACAAAATAGTTCAATGGCAAGGCTCACTAGCTAAAATTTCGACACCGTTTTGAATGCGATTCCTAATAATACAGACGTGAAAAGTGACAAAATGGCCTTCCAACTTTTGATCACGATTTGAATACATTAATGTTTTTCGTTAAAAAACGCGCAAAATAGAAAAAATGGTACAAAATACACGTCTTAAAAGACATTTAGCGCACTCGCACGTTAGGAAACTCCCCGCAAGCGGGTCGTTTCCTAATTTCGTGCTCGTGCGATAAAATACGGTCTTTTAAAACTAGTATCTTAATATACTCTTATGGCCAGCTTTTATTTAAATTCAACCTGTGTGCGGCGAAGTTCGCCGATCGTTACCAGGCAACGAAGAAAATAAGCGACGATTCCTTTGTAGCGCTCTCTGGCCGTTGAGTGAGCCAGGTGAGCCTTCTTATTCGTTAGTTAATATTCGATGCCCGTAGCGAGCGAAGCGAGAGGAGGGCCATGCATAGCCATAATAATACCCCGGCTGACGGATCGCATGTGGCTAGATTCAGGGTCATAATGTTTTAATGCCACCGATCTAGATCGGTGTTTAATGCACTCGGACGCTGAAAAGGGCATGGCATATTGCACCGCGTTTCAGTCAAGTGTGGCAAAACGCACCTACGGTCGGTCTAGAACAATCAAAGCAGCGAACATGATTCCATTGACCGAGGAGCGGTGCATTGTGCTTAAATGCTACCGGGACGTATGGCAACACTATTCTAGAAAAACCATCTCGTCTCATTCTCCTTTGAAGCCATATTTAAGGAGGGTTTACATTAAGCCAGTGGAGAAGCAAGGCAAGTAAGGAAGAAATTTCATTCAGTTGATTTAAGGCAAGTGCTCGAACAAGTGATGTTTCAATTTGTGCAAGTAAATATTTAGGCAAGTTTAATATTTTGTATTGGTTGAAAGTGACAACATGGAACTAAAACGTGCAAGGTAACGTTCCAACAAGGCAAGTATACGGGCAAGCGGTTGGCAAGTAAAAGAATTTTAAGAAGGGGAAAGCAAGTTGGTTGACAAAATAGAACCGGGTTCTACTCACTTGAACGTCCGCTTTACTTGCCAAGCAACTTGCATCGTACTTGACTTGCACGGTTTGCAAAGCAAGTAGACGTTTACACGAGGTAGGTAGTTTGTGCGGGATTACTTGCTTACTTGCCTTGCTTGTTTACTGGCCTAATGTAAACCGCGCTTAAGTATTAAAGCTCTTCGCTACACTACATTTGGAATACGACTAAACAAAATATTGATATTGCGCAATATTACAGATCACTCATTATAATTCATATTGCACAATAAATATCAAACCATTTTTGATTAATTCAATATATTACACAATCTTTCGATTATACAGAAACGGTCAATATTATTGAACATTACGCTGTATTACAGAATAATACTGACCGTCTTGCCGTTATAGTCGTTGCATAGCTTATACAGGGTGCTACAAATTCGAGTGCATGCATGGGGATCTCGGGAACCGTAAGAG
>JAEQML010068020.1:0-18599 GCA_016904865.1 Pissodes strobi | reverse complement strand
GCAAGTTATTGTAGGAATGTTCGCGCACAGTTTTTAGAATGACGTCTCTATAATAAAATTTGTGGGATTGGACATTTTTTTGAGGGGATTTTGCAATGTTTGGGTTAGTTGTGAGCGATCTCGAGGGCAAACATGAGCATAAAGGCACTAGCCCAGAAAGACAAAAATTCAAAAAAAAAACTTCGAAGTATAAGACAATAGAATTATAAGAGAACAACGTTAACCAGAAAATTACATATAATTGATTTAAGAGAATAATACCAAAACAGATTTACAGACAATTGTAAATCTGTATTAGAACTTGCAAAACTAGTGCAATAATGTACAAACTCTAAACTTAAATTAAAACAATCTTGTTCGAAATATAATTTCTGTGAAATTACGAATAATTCCTTTAAAATCAAGTTTATGACCCAATTCATATTCAGTGACCAATATTGCTAATCCATTTTATGTTGACATGTTTCTTAGATAACATTTGATTATTTTCAGTTTAGAAAAACTTCTTTCGTCGATAGTAATAGTCATGGGCAGCGTTAAGTTCTTAAAGCTTGGTCCAATTTTAAGGAAATTAATGAATTTAAGAAAATATATGGACAACTGCTTTACCTACCTACTATAGTAGATAGAGGACCATTCGTATTCAACAATTAACTAGATATAACGGCCTGTGACACTGTTTTTGCTAAATTTTTAGATTATTCTAGCAAGCTGTGTTCTTCCAAGAAAAATAAATTAGAATGCAACTTATCGTGTGCATGCCTAGGAACAAAGATCTGCAAGAACAGTTCACCACATAAAAAAATGAAGGCCCAAGAAAATTTAGTTCTTGTTCCTGGCGAAGATGAAAATGTTGATGACACCGATTAATTACAGTTTTCAATGTTTTAAAAGCTTGGTATATTATAATTGGGTACCTTTGCTATATTTATATAATTAATTTTTATTCATTTACTAAATGGCACGCTCATAAGAACTCTGACGTACCTCCGATAAACTTTTATAAAAAGTGCGAATTTGACATGGCTTATCGTAATCATTGCTTGTAGTCGGTGCTCCGAGACGCATTCCTCGACTTCCTCACCGGTACCAGAGTACAAACAATATCGAGTAGACCCACTCAGCAAAATTGTTTTAATGTTTTTACTTCAAACGCAAAAACCGCCGCACACCTGAAGCAGTATGTCGAGCCCAACGTTCAAAAAAGTATTCGCTGATGCGCTTTCCTCGGTTATTATTCGATACTTGATACAATGTGACGCGACAGCACACAATCTCACGGCGTTTGCACACTCACTGCACCTCGTACCAGGGCCACTGTTGGCCACGAACCAGATTGGTCCGGATTCGCTTCGACGGCGACGCCAAACGCTGTCGGCGAAATTGGAAATTTGTCTCCAATGAACCTGAACAATGAATATATTTATTTATTTTGTTTACTATTTATTTTAAAAATACGCGACAACTTCGACTGTATAAATAACACTCTGCTCCGTATTTTATCAAGAATGCTTTTTTTTTCGTATTGGCAATAATTTCCAAGATATCGCGAAGTAAACACATTCTTTAAAAATAATTAAAATTTAGCGCTAGACAAACTAAGAACGCGAATTTTTGTGTTTTAAGAGTCGGTAAGCGTCCATGCGAAACCTAATTTTCATATAGGATACCGCACGGATAACATGGTATTATGGACCCCGGTAGATTTTGTTCATTTTATAATATTTTGTAAGCCTTATCCCTATAATAAACATAGTAAAATTAAAAAGAGATCGTATGTCTATGATAGAAAGTACAGGGTGTCAAAGATCATAAGTCCGGTCATTGGTGAATAGCACACTCGCGCATTTTTTTAATACCTCAATATGTTTTTAGTACATTTAAATAATTTTGGTGTCATTTGAGAGACAATTCATAGTTCGCAAGGGTAAGTTAAAAACTAGTGCACAGGGTGACCAAGTTAGTTTCGAAAAATGTTTAATATAAAACATATTTTCTGTATAGCTTACCTATATGGGTCCACCAAAAAAGTCCTGGTGTCATCTTTCAATTGCTATTCTAGATCCCTGTATACGAAAGGTATAACTAATACTTACAGGGTGGCTAACACAAACTTCCTCTTATTTCCTTTTTATCAAGCTTGTGGGTGACTTTGTCGAAGCACTGTACTAGTACATTTTCTTTCGTTAAGGGTCCTAGAAAACTATACCCACTATGTTATTAAAGTCTAGTTATCCATGGATTTGTTTCTATAGTTACGTTGTCAATCAAAAACGGCAGTTATTTCAACAAGCAGTTCGAAGAAATTTGTTAGTAGCTCTAAATGCAGGTCAAGATATTGAAATTGCTAAACGTCGCCGGAATGATCTGCAGTATCCAGAACAGGAGGTAAATGATAATACAAGGCTTTGTCATAATTGCAACATGAGCGTGTTGGAGGACATTAGAGTATACCAGAATGATGCAGATCCTACAATTATTAAGGTACTTTTTACAAATAGTGCTTTGTATGCGGTAATAATAATCTAGAAGGAATTCGAAGACATCTTCAAGCCTGAGGGTAAATTTTTTTATTAAAACAGAAATATATGTTCCTCCTCACGTACGAGTATGTGGTGGCCACCTTGATTCAAGAGGAATGTTATTCCAACCTTTATTAAATGACTTATGTGGAATAAGAAGGAAACGAATTGACTACTTCCCAATCTTTATTAGAGCATGAAGAAAATTATTTAAACGATGAATTCAAATCTTTAACATCACTAACCAAGGTTCAATTTCGTGACCTTTTTCAGTTATGTCATCCAGTATTCCTTTAGGGCTGACAGAGAACAGTTTCTAAGAAAGATCTTATATGTTTTTTGTGCAAAATGCGACCGGGACTTTCTGACGATTTCTTAAGGGTCATGTTCAACTATGCTTCTCGCCAGTTAGTCAGTTCCACCATTGCTAAAGTGTTATTGTGCCTTGATACTAATATTTCACCACTTAATTTGGGTTATAGACACATAAATAGAAACGAATACATTAATAATCATGTAAGCGATTTTTCCAATATCTTGTATAATAAAAACCCTGAAATTCAAAAGGCCATCGCTATTATAGACGGAACTTATATAAAAATCCACAAGAGTCGTAATTTCCAGGTCCTTCGTCAGTCGTTTTCAGTACACAAACAGTACCATCTTTTAAAGCCGACAATTGTATGTGCACCGGATGGATATATCTTGGCAGTACATGGCCCATATTTTTCAGATAGTCCCAACAATGACGCTGCTACGCTTTTACGCGAGTACAACCAAGTCCTTGCTGAACTTAGAAACTGGTTTGCTGAAGGAGATATTTCTATCTTGGATAGGGGTTATAGACGCTAAAACTTTTTTAAGGGATATTGGTATTCGAACGGAAATGCGCGCACATCTTGGACATAGAGCCCAACTAACCACAGAAGAAGCCAACAAATCTAGGTTGGTTACAAAATCTAGATACGTCGTAGAATCGAGAAATGGGCATATTAAAAGTATTTACAAGTTTTTTAGAGACGCATTTCCGAATTCACTTATCCCACGCTTAGGTCAGTTTTTAAGGGTAGCCTGTGCACTTATTAATAGGTATCATCCAACTATCCATCTTGAAAATGCTACCCCAGAACTAGCTCAACAAATGTTAGAAAAGGCCCGTCAACCAAATGCTACACAGCTTAGAGTTAATAATGAGGGCATTTTTAGACGCCGTGCTAATTGGCAAGGAATGGAGCTTGAACAAATACCTAATTTTCCACTATTCACTCTCGATTATCTTAGATATTTGACTTTTGGAACATTTCAAATTAAAATGGCACCATCATAGTACATGATAATACACAAGAATCTGGAAACTTACAGTTTGAATTAGATATGCGTTTAAACATACCAAACTTTCTTAGAATAAGAATTACCTCGCGGCACCGCAATGCAGTTAAGTATCAGTTGGCAGTAGAATATAATGAGGAACAAAATATTTCGGGATACTATTGTACGTGCCGTTCAGGAGCCAGAACAGTAGGACCATGTTGTCATGTTGCGAGTGTTATATGGTTTTTGGGGTATGCAAGACATTGGCACAATAACGTTCACTATCCACAAAACAGAATCCTCGAAGAAATAGCTGATGTTGAAAATAGAGATGTCCTTTTAATACTGTAGATAGGTAAGTGTCTGCTTACCAATTTCTACGTTTTCGTTACCAAGTCGGTACCTTATTACTCTTATTAGGTACCTTTTTCATTCGCATTATCTAGAGAGTATGGTTATCGGCAAAAAACTTTCAATGAAATAGGTTTTTTCTAATGCGAATTTTCTTTTGTTCCAGATGTTTCAAAGAGTGCGTTAGTGTTTATTGGTTTAATTATCAAAGTTTTTGTAAAATGTGAAAGAGATAATTAAAATATTATTACAATTATTTCATTTTTAACTTACCTTCAACCCATCATGAACAGTTTGGGTAAATAACCTTTGTTAAAGTTAATCACCCTGTAAGTATTAGTTATAGTTTTCGCATACAGGGATCTTGATTAACAATTGAAAGATGGCACCAGGATTTTCTCGATGGACCCATATAGGTAAGCTATACAGAAATTATTTATTTATTTATTTATTTACAAAACTGCCCTACAGGTAAAAAACCCATTTACAAGGCAGTGAAGCAAAAAAATGACAAAAAAGAAAATAACATAAGTAGTACAAATTTTTACATTAACAAAAAACCAACATATAAAAATTAAAGAAGCCAAATAAATCAAGCAAGCAAAACAAAAAAAAGTCACAATTTACCTTTAAAGCTCTGCCGACTCTCATAAAACAAGTCAAGATTAGTTGAGTTGTTGTACCTATCACACATTGCATGCAGAGGTGCAAACTTCAGAACGTTGGTACGTGGAGTCCGTAAGTAAAAAGTGTCACCTACGCGAGAGTTCAAACGCGGTACCTTAAAATTAAGCTTATGTAGTAACGAAGGGCAGTCTATGTTATTATTGGCCAGCTTATACAAAAATAGCAATTGAAAATTATCTCGTCGCTTTCTTACTTCAGTAAAATTAAATCTATTTAAAAGCTCATCATGGGCACAACCTTGAAGAGGATAAACACCATCTTGTTTGAAACTTACATATTTCAAAAATGTTCTTTGAACACCCTCTATATCAGAAATGTGTACGTTATAACCGGGCGACCAGACAACGGCAGCGTACTCGAGCTTAGATCGAATAAAACTATGATATAACATTTTTGCGGCATCGATTTGGCTAAACTCTTTGGTAGAGCGCACTATAAAGCCAAGCATTTTGGACGATTCCGTTATTATAGAGTTGTAATGTGCCGTAAACGATAACCTACTATCAAACAAAACTCCCAGGTCTTTAAAAGTGTCAGACCGTGCAATATATTGGTTGTTTAGACTATAGTCAAAATAAATTGGTTGAACTTTCTTAGTGTAGGATACAACATTGCACTTTTTAATATTAATTTGAAGATTATTATTCTTACACCAGATACCAATTCGCTCTAGATTTGTTTGCATACTTAAGCAATCTCCCATATACCCAATTTTAGCATATAACTTAACATCATCGGCATATAACAAATAGTTGATGCCCAGAAATTCGCCTATATCATTTATAAAAATGTTAAAGAGAAGGGGACCAAGGACAGAGCCCTGTGGTACCTCGGATGTAGCTGCATAATCTGCAGACTGAAACCCATTGATTGCCACATACTGACTGCGATTACAGAGATAACATTTAAAAAAGTCTACAAGTGAATCAGAAAATCCTATTCTATAAAGTTTAGATAGTAGTATCGTGCGATCAAGCCTATCAAAGGCCTTGGAAAAATCCAAATATATGACGTCAGTTTGATAACCTTCGTCAATTGATTCAGCTATGTATTGAGTTGTTAATACAAGATTTGATGTTGTAGATCTGTCCTTGAAAAATCCGTGTTGTGGTAAAATTTTATTTTTAATTTTAGGAAAAATTATACCATGAAGAACAATCTCAAAAATTTTTAGAAAATTACATATTATGGAGACCGGCCTGTAATTCTGAATATCCGATTTGTTGCCTTTTTTAAAAACTGGACACACTTTAGACTTCTTCCAGAGGCTAGGTAAAGTTTGTTGCTTAACACACATGTTAAATAATATTTGAAGAGGTTTTATTAATACAAATCGACAATCATGTATCAAAAATGCCGGGATCAAGTCTGGTCCAGTGGTCGGCTTGGACTTAAGCTTACGTATAGCTCTTGAGACATCCTGCTCTGTTATAGAGGATATGCTTATAACCTGACTATCTTCAAAAGACAAATTCCTCAGAATCAAATTATTATTCTCCGGAACAAAGTAAGACTGTTCAAAAAAACCTGCAAACGAGTTTAAAATATCATCTGGCTTATTTAAAACTTGACCTTCAAAATTCGTGGAGTCTGGCAAACCAGTCATCGCTCGTTTGCCCTTAACAAAATTCCAGAAACGCCTAGGGTTCTTTTTAATATCAGACTCCATTTTTAAAATGTAACTTGCGTAAGATATACGTATATCCGATTTTATGCTTAACCTGAGTACCTTAAATCGGTTTAGTGCCTGTACATCTCCTGTTTTCCTATACTTTCTATGACATGCAACTTTTTCTTTAATATTTTTTATATTATTCGATGAAAACCAATGAGGATACTTCCTTTTATTTAATACTGAACGATAACGTGGTACCGCTAAATCAAGCATACCATACAGTAAATCATAAAATATCTTATCGACCGTTCAGGATACGGGTGATCCTGAACGGTCGATAAGTTTTCTAATAATGACCAGTCTTGCTGTAAAGATAAATCATATAAATAATCATAATCAGCTCTACGAAAATTATACATATTATTATAGTTTGTAGCCAAGTCGCGCTTTGAATTTTTAGAGACAACGTCAAAGCTGGGTGGTGACTATCTTCCGGCACAAGCAAATCTATGGCATTTTCCACCCTACAATTTCTATTGTTAACAAGAACCAGATCCAATAACCTGTGATTATGATTTCTAATATAGTTCCATTGTGAAAAATTAAAAAATTTCATAAAATTAGTTAACAATAAGACACAATTATTGTGAATATTATTGTCATCCAACATAAGCGCATAATTTGGTAGATTAAAATCGCCCAAAATGCATATATTTTTCCCCAAAATGTATTCCAAGGACACAAAAAAATCGAACAAACTTTCAAGATCATTAAAAGATATCGGAGGAGGTATATACAAAACAAAGACATAAATTGCTGAATGCTCACCAACAATTTTGACACCTCAACAAGTCAATGCGTGGAAAAATGTCCTTAGTTTTGTCGAGATTTAGAACTGTACAAGTAAATGTATTATCAACAGCCAATAAAACGCCACCACCCCTAGCTTTACCCAGTTCAGTATAGTTTCTATCTGCACGAAAAACATTAAAATTATTTGGAAACAATTCGTTGTTGTACACAAATGGATCAAGCCAGGTTTCAGTCAAGGCTATCACATCATAATCGCAAATCGATACGTTTTGAAATATTTCATGTGTTTTGCTACGAAGTCCCCGCGTATTTTGGTAGTACACCGATAACGAGCTGTTCCCCTGACCATAAGCTATTTTACTAAGAGTACCAATAGTACCATTATTATCAGCCGAAGTACTGAAATTCAACAAGCGTACCTGCGGGGATGGAGTAGGAGAGATAAATGGTAGTTGCTATTGGTTCAGGATATTCGATCTAAGCCGAGCGCAAGCCGATTGATAAGCGAAACATTGATCAATTTCCCAAGCAGCATGGTCCGATTTTACATTATTGCCGCGGTCATCACGATCTATTCTAGAACAGTTAGGGCATTTCAAAACTTGAGCCGCGCACTCTTGCAAAGTATGACCCCCACTGCATCTCGGACAAGAAACAGTTTTTACACAATTTTTGGAAGAATGGTTAAATTCATTACAGTTATAACACCTACTTACTTGGACTCCATCGTAAACAGTACACTTATCATAGCCTACAAATACATTGCCGATTTTCATTATGCGAGCATAAGTACGCCGATCCAACTGTAAAGTAGCCTGAAAAATATTAGCATTTTTCTTTGTTTTACTTATTTTTACAATATCACAAGTGGAATCGTTATAAAAAATATCATCGTTCAATTTTCTAATGACAGACAGTAAATCTTCTTCATTATAGATATCCGTGAAGCCCACTATACGTACTCTTGTGTTAATTCCTCGAAGCTCCTTGATCTCGTATGTGTCAGACAGTTTTTGTTCTGCAAGCTGTTTAAACCGAACAATTTCTTCATGATTCTTGCAGCCAATCAGAAGTCCGCCATTATTTACCGCCTTGACCCTTGTGATCTTTAATTGAGTTTCCGTACGATCGATATTTTCAGCAATATTGTTTTGTCTGGGTATTCGTTTGTGCCTGATTTTTTGGCTTTATTAAAACTGCCGGCTGGGTATTGTTTCTAGCCACCTTGGAATAGCTAACAGTTATTTCCGGCACCGCTTTTTGCTGAGTTAGACCGCATTTGTCCAAAACTGCCTGGACCAGATCATTTTTCAAACCCTCAAAGGAGGTGGTAAGCGTATTACATATTAATCATTTTTCTAAACAATATTAACGAATAAGACAAAAAACTAGGTCATCTTGTGCACTATTTTTTAACTTGCCCTTGCGGAACTATGAGTTGTCTCTCAAATGGCACCAAAATTATTTAAATGTACTAAAAACATATTGAGGTATTAAAAAAAATGCGCGAGTGTGCTATTCACCAATGACCGGACTTCTGATCTTTGACACCCTGTACTTTCTATCACAGATATACGATCCCTTTTTAATTTTACTATGTTTATTATAGAAATAAGACCTACAACCTCTACCGGGGTCCATAATACCATGTTATCCGTGCGGTATCCTTTGTAAAAGAAGTAATTTGTATAGAAAATATTGTTATTTTTTACTGAATGGCGCGTAATTCTTAACACTATTTTATGATGCGAGTAACTAGAAAATTTTGATTTGCGCCCTTAGGAACCGAACGATTTTTTGACGACAAACGGACTTATATCGTGCAGGAGCCCTTCTACAAAAAACAGAGTCAAACCTTTTTAGCCCACAAGTGCGTATGGGCTGAAAGATACAGTGCGAAATGCACTCTAATGTTAATATGAAACACAACAAATCTTTCTTAGAATAGTAAACTTCGCGAGAAGTCCTCGCAAAGTGTGTACGGTTCAAGCTTCAAGCGGTCACAAGCAGCGACGAATAGAAGAAATGCTGAAATTGAGTCCTCATAGCGAACTCCTTCAACTCTTACAAATGCATACACACGTACAGGATACGACTTTGGTTTTGTGTTATATACCTTTACCAACGTTATGAGGACTTTGTTTCCCGCGCTATTTTGTGAGAAAAGTATGTCCTCTTGGCGAAATTATTTTATTTATACATATGTATATATAATAATATAATAGATTTTTAATATACAGACAAAATAAACCTGAGGACTTAAATATCAGTCATGCAGCTGACTACCTATTTTCTTCCATATTTAGCAAAATTTAACGCAGATTGAACCATATTTTAAACGTAGTTACCTTTAATCACTTCACAAGAGAACCACACGATTTACATAAGTCAAAATTTTACCATTGGAAATTGTTTGTTGTTTTCCTAGTATGGGCGAAAAAGTGTATGCTACATTTCCCACATCACGTCATACGCGTGAGAGATCGTGTTAATTTGTTTATGTGGACTAAATCGGTTCAAATGACAAAAATAAATTAAAACTAACTGAAACTATCCGAAAGTTGATTGAACGACTAACCCAAACTAACCAAAAGTACCCAAAAGCACCGAAAAGGGTTAAATTGTATCGGAACAGATTTAAAAAAATAAAAGTAAGTTAAAACTAATTCAAACCGAACATTGGCGACTAACCATAACTAACCAAAAACTTTAACATTGGCTATAACGTATCGGATCCAGTTCAAATTACTCAAATAAATTGGAACTAACTGAAACTAACCGAGAGTTGATTGATAGACTAACCAAACATAACCAAAAGTAATCAAAAGCACCAAAAAGGGCTAAAACGCATCGGAACATAAAAAAAAATATTAAAGTAAGTCAAATCTAATCAAAACAAACCGAATTTTGGCGGCTAACCAAAACTAAGCAAAAACATTAAATTTGATGAGCTGGTTCAAATGACTAAAATAATTATTTAAAACTAACTGATATTAACCGAAAGTTAATTGAACGACTAACCAAAACTAACCAAAAGCACCAAAAAGGGTTAAAGCATATCGGAACAGTTTAAAAAATTAAAGTATGTTTAAACTAACCCTAATTAACCGAATTTTGGCGAATAACTAAAATTAACCAAAAACATTAAAATTGGTTATAACGTACCGGAACCGGTTCAAATGACTAGAATAAATTAAAACTAGCCGAAAAAGCCGAGAGTTGATTGAACGACTAACCAAAACTAACCACAAGTAACAAGAAGCACGAAAATGAGCTAAAACGAATCGGAACAGATTTAAAATATTAAAGGAAGTTAAAAATAACCCAAACTAACCGAATTTTGGCGAAAACCAAAATGAACCAAAAATATTAAATTTGGTTGTAACGTATCGGAACCGGTTCAAAGGACTAAAACAAATTAAAACTAACTAAAACTAAACGAAAGTTGATTGAATGACTAGCCAACACTAACCAAAAGCACCAAAACGGTCTATAATGTATCGGAATAGATTACACCAATTAAAGTAAGTTAAAACTAACCAAATCAAACAGAATTTTGGCGACTAACCAAAACAAACCAAATATATTAAAATTGACTATAACGTATAGGAACCGGTTCAAATGACTAAAATAACTTGAGACTAAGTGAAACTAACAGAAAGTTGATTGGACGACTAACGAAAACTAACCAAATCTATGAAAATTGATTATAACGTATCGGAACTGGCTCAAATAAGTAGAACAAATTGAGACGAACCCACACTAACCCAAACTAACCGAAAGCTGGTTAGACGACTAACCAAAACTAACCAAATCTATTAAAATTAATGATAACGTATCGGAACCGACTCAAATGACTACAATAAGTTCAGACTAAGTGAAACTAACCGAAAGTTTATTCGACGACTAAAAAAACCTAATCCATTAAAATTTATTATAAGGTATCGGAACCGGTCCAAGTGACTAAAATAAGTTGATATTAAGTGAAATGAACCGAAAGTTGATTAGACGGCTAACCAAATCTATTAAAATTGACTATAACGTATCGCAACCGACTCAAATGACTAAAATACCTTGAGACTAAGTGAAACTAACCGAAAGTTAATTGACGACTAACCAAAACCAACCAAATCCATTAAAATTGATTTTAACGTATCGGAACCGGTTCAAATGACTAAAATAAGTTAAGACTATGGAAAAATAACCGTAAGTTGATTGGACGACTAACCAGAACTTACCAAATCTATGAAAATTGATTATAACATGTCGGAACCGACTCAAATAAGTAAAATAAGTTGAGACTAAGTGGAACTAAACGAAAGTTGATTAGACGACTAACCAAAACTAGCCATATCTATTAAAGTTGATTTTAACATATCGGAACTGACTTAAATGACTAAAATAAGTTGAGACTAAGTGAAAGGAACCGAAAGTGGATTCGACGACTAACCAAAAATAACCTAATCCATTAAAATTGATTTTAACGTATTATAATGTATCCAAATGACTAAAATAAATTGATACTCTAAGTGAAATGAACCGAAAGTTGATTAGACGACTAACCAAAACTAACCAAATCTATTAAAATTTTTATAACGTATCGGAACCGACTCAAGTCACTAAAATAATTTGAGATTAAGTGAAACTAACCGAAAGTTAATTGAACAACTAACCAAATCCATTAAAATTGATTATAACGTATCGGAACCGGTTCAAATGACCAAAATAAGTTAAGAATAAGGGAAACTAACCGACACTTGATTGTACGACTAACCAGAACTAGCCAAATATATGAAAATTGATTATAACGTATCGGAACCGGCTCAAATAAGTAAGATATGTTGAGAATAAGTGAAACTGGCCGAAAGTTGATTAGACGACTAACCAAAACTAAGTAAATCTATTAAAACTGATTTTAACATATCGGAGCCGACTCAAGTGACTAAAGTAAGTTGAGACAAAGTGAAACTAACCGAAAGTTGATTCAATGACTACCCAAATAAAATCTAATTTCTTAAAATTGATTATAACGTAACGTAACCGGTTCAAATGACTAAAATTAGCTGATACTAAGTGAAATGAACCGAAAGTTGATTAGACGACTAACCAAAACTAACACAATCTATTAAAATTGATTTTAACGTATCGGAACCGACTCAAGTGACTAAAATAAGTTGAGATTAAGTGAAACTAACGGAAAGTTGATTCGATGACTAACCAAAAATAACCTAATCCATTAAAATTGATTTTAACGTATCGTAACCGGTCCAAATGACTAAAATAAGTTGATACTAAGTGAAATGGACTGAAAGTTCATTAGACAACTAACCAAAACTAACTAAATCTATTAAAATTGTTACATAAAAACTTAGCACGAATATGTAACAGATAGAGGCTAAATAAAGTCAATGATTCCACCCTTAATCTTGCATGATTGTCGAACGACCAGGGCCTTTGTCGAGCTGTTAGAGGAATAAACTGAAACAAGCTAGTTATATACGTAATTTTAGTCACTAGATCGTGTCGCATTCTACATAGCTATCAAGAAAACATTTAAGTATATAGCAGTGCACATATAATGCGAATAATTTCCTATTTCGGCGGTAATATACCTTAAAAGAATTGTTGGTTGCCTACGGACGAGTGTAATATCGAAACGTTTAATGAAAAGGTTAGTCTTGGAACGTTGCTAGATGTTTAATTCGCTAAGTGATTGTCCTGTGATTTTGACGTGGTTACAATTCAAGCCAACAGGAAGATGAATAATTAATTGATGTGCTGCCCTTGTTTTGTTGTTAACGAATGTTTTTCGCTTTCGCTTTAAAAATACGCAGTGAAGATATGTTATCAAATGCTTCTGTTCCCTAACTTGGCAACCTCGCTCGAATTTGGTCGCAAATGTTTTCAGCAAGAAAAACTGGCTGGAGCTAAAGGTACGTTTAGGTTCGATTGATATTTTTGCGTTGAATAGCTTTGATGTCACGAGTTGTAAATGGCGCCGGCCGAAGCGAGATGGTTTCTGTTTGTTTGGTTATTGGCAATGATGAATTTATCGTTGGATTTCTTTGTCCTACCAGCAATGCATAATATCATACAGTCTTAGGTACGTTTCATTGCATATTGCAGATGTTGGTAAATTTGGCGACAACTGGCTGGAGTATTTTGCGTATGATTACAGGACATTGTGGAACGGGCCTATGGTTCGAGTTTTTTCTAGCTTTTTAACATAGAACTCCACGATCTAATTAGTCATTTTTGGCTTGTTTTCGCTCTCTTTCTTCAGAAAACCCTCAAAGGAGGTGGTGCGTCCGCCTGATAAAAATTTAGGAATTTGTAATTCACCCTAAACGGGGACTATATTATTTCGGGTATAAAGTGGCATAGTTGCTGTAGTTTATGGCTTGACTGTGGATTGGTTGGTTTTCCCTGAGAATCAAGATATTTGGTTAGTAACTTGCCACGTGCAGTGTATTCTGGAACAAAGTACGTCATTTCCTTATTCGAGTAATGCCTGTAGAAGAGAGCGTTTACTCCCCAATTCGTCATTACCATCGAAAAACTCTACGTAGTTAGCTAAATAAATATACATATCTTATATTTTGTACATACTTTTATTTTCTGTACAGGGGGGATTTATTTCATCAGAGTATAAGTTATTTCATTATAGTTCTCTAACGGGTCTCAGGGGAGATTGAAATACTGCTCAATACTGCTATATAGAGAGTGTTACTTTCGAAAATTTATTAATTATTACATGTATATCATGCAATATCGTCAAACAAAAGATAATTTGACCTAGAACAGGCATAGCGTGATAAATTATACTCTTAGGGTCTGAACTCTTAAAAGAGCAGTCAGTGGTTATATTATTGGTCAGTTTTCTTAGTATTTTATGTCTTTCACCTGTAGGGTGATATGATATTGGTTATATTATGACCTTCGCATTTTCGCAAGACGACTCTCATTATTATTTTTAAATACTCTCATTATTATTTTTAAATATTCTTTGAGCGAAGAGTGTTCTGAAAGAGGAGCTGCTTGAAATTGCAGTAAGAGAATGCATACTTAGCGCTTCTTCTCTTTCAGGTTTTTTTTTTCGGGGAGCCATTGTTACCGGGAGCCAGTTTATTGGAGCTATTATTTTTGGCTAGAGCTGTTTTGCTTGGAGTTGTGTATTTGGAGCAAGTTATTTTTGTTTGGAGGGAGCTTTGCTTGAAGAGAGGTTAAGTAGCTAACCAAGTAGCTGCCAGTCAATACAGTTGGTTGTGTGTTATTGGTACCAACTGCAGCCGTAGAGGTATGGCATTACCTCAATTGCCACTGAGACTATATGGTCCCAAGGTGCATAGCTGCAGTCCACGTGCAGAAGGTTGTAGGGCGAAGACCAGTAAAGATAAGTTTAGGTTATATTTGCGATCTTTTTCGGCATAATGTTAGTGGCGTGTTACTGATATTTTCACGAGTGTATTTTCAGCGTGTTTTTGACACTTTTAAGCGTACATTGGATTACGTGTTTTAGAGTTTTTCCAGCGTTGTATTATATCGCGTATTTTAGTTTTCTGCGTGGTACTGATATAACTATACTCGCTACTGTTTCGGTGTAAGCACAACTTACCTATGCGAATCTAATTAACTGCTGAATCTACTAGTGTGGATCTATATTAATGCTCATAGTTTTTTTATATATTACATTTCTTTAATCTTACAATTTGAGTTAAGTATATTGTGTTAAATTATCAACATTGTGGTTCTGATTGACTAAATATCTGATTATAGTAATTTTACATAACGGTATTTAATGATCTAAATCAGTAAGGTTTATTTATGTACAACTGCGAGTCGTCTACTATGGTAAACGCGCTCAAAGTTTAGTAGCTACTATTAGACGAATAATTGTGATTATTAATTATTTTGTGGAACTTGGTTTGATCTTTCGTAATCATTTGGTGTTATGTTGTTACTTCCGTTATAGCTAAAGCGTGTCTAATAATTGTTCGATCATTCCTTATCTAATTCACTTCTATTATAACACAATTTTAATTCAAATTACTGTCGATATATTTATGAGCATGTAGGTTATTAATTGCTTTCAAATTAAGATCTGTTACCTTTTGTTATAGATCTATATCATTTTGTTTATTGAAAGAAATATGACAATACGTTATCGTCTAACCTAACGAACGCCAATAAATTTAAACCTGCACGAGCGTGACCGTCTTTTATTTGCTCTGGAATACCTCAACCAAAAGTGTAATTAGTAGTCGCCCTTGCGTAGGGGATAATCGTTGATTTGGATCGCCCTTATGGAATCTTAAGACCGAGGATCTTCCTGTTTGGGTCTGCGGATTTGGATATCTCAAACTGGTCATAAGTAATTGACCCACTCCCACGCCGACGAGCAAGTCGGAGCACACATGTTGAGCTGACCGCATCCTTAAGGGTAGGTATCATCTTATTCATTATATATTGCTAACACATTTAAAAGGGTTTTACGCACAACATTTTGGCACCCAACGTGGGGCCTGTTATTGGCAGTGCCTTGCTGTCATTTAAATGAGAAATTTCGAAAAATAGTTATATTTTGACACTGATTGAGTTTGGTTGAGAGATTCAGAGTAAATCCGGACATTTCAGAGCGACGGTACTCTCGAAGTGGTTGTTCTGATATTTAGTGGTTTAGTTATTAAGTGTTGGTGATAAGTGACAGTGTTGTTATACTTGTATACATGTTTTTGTGTTTATCTGTCTGCAACAGTAGTGTCATTTCATCATGTCGCGAACAATGCATGTTAATAGACTTAGTCAAGATGAGCTTACATAGGATTGCAGCTGGTAATTGTGAGAATATGAGGCATCGTTTGTCACTGGCCCTTCAGATGGAAAAGAGTGGCGAAAGTGTTAAATATCCAGAATATCCTTTTAGTTATGAAGAGGATGCTAAAGCTGTGGACAAGATTAAGAAACTTATAAAGGATATAAGTAAGTTCAATGGAGGCAAGAAAAGCGGTGACTTCATGAAATTCCAGAGTAAGCTGGCCCATGTTTTGAATCGACTGGATCATATGGAGCCAGGGGCTGACCAAGACAAAGGTAAGTCTAAGTCAGAATGGGCTGCTATGACTCTTACGTTGTTGAAGAAATTTGATGATCAAGCGACGAAATCTGAGGAGAAACAGAGTGTTCCTCCCACCTTAGATATTTTGGAAAACGAACCAGCTGCACCGTCAGGAATCGAGCGGAGTGTCCATGATAGCAATTCAGATGAGGAGAGCGACCACAGTTTCAAGGCGGTAATCTGAGGCAAGCAGTCAATTCACCAAGTGTAAACCAAAACACGGGTTCAGCCAGTATGAGAACAGTACACCCAAGTAAATGGAATCTTCAATCGTCGGGTGATAAAAAGGGAAATTCACTTAGTTCATTCCTGGAAAAACGCGAGGAACTTCGTGTTGCAAGACATGTTCCAAAAGAAGCGCTCCTCGAATGTGGTATTGACCTGTTCATTGGTAAGGCATACCAATTCTACATAGCTTATCGAGGCGAAGTCTCCACATGGGATGAGTTCGTCGATCTGTTGCGAGAAGAGTTCCAGCCTTGCAATTATAACGAGAAATTATTTGAGGAAATTCGTAAAAGAACTCAAGGACAAGATGAGAGCATCGGCATATACTTGGCGGTAATGTCATTGTATTTCAAAAGACTTACCTGTCCTATTTCGAAGGAGGCAAAATTGAAAATTTTGGTAGGTAATTTGGCTCCATTTTATCAGAGTCAGTTAGCTTTGGTGGATAGCACATCTGTAGGTCAACTCCGTACGGTATGTAGACGCTTGGAAGCGAGAAGAGATTCTGTAGAGAACTATGCTCAGCCTCCAAGGCGGGGGAATTTGTTGGAGCCTGATCTGGCGTATGTGCACGAGGAACCAGATGTAGCTACCTTACGAGTGAAGGAAGCCGAAGCAACACCTCCAGTAAAAGAGGAAGTGATATGTTTCCAATTTAAGAAACCTGGCCACAGGGCCATTGGTTGTGCGTTACCAAAGCCGAAGTTTTGTTTCCGATGTAAGAAGGAAGGGGTCACAGTGAAGAGTTGTCCGAATTGCAAGTCGGGAAACGCCAGAAGGCGCTCCTAGATCAAGGAACTGATTTAGCGGGCACCGACGACGATTATAGATTACAACCCATATTGGACTTTGTGTTAGAGCACGCGCAGAACGACGAAAGACCTGATCTTAGAGTGAACATATTAGGCAAGGAAATCCTTGATCTCTTGCATTCCGGGGCATCTCGCACCATCCTTGGCGGGCCTGGTTGGAAATTGATGATGGACTTAGTGCTTTCACTTGACAGGAGTCAGACGCCAACGTGTAGGGTGGCGAATGAACAGCAATGTCGTAGTATTGGAGTATGTGAGGTTCCTATAAAAGCGACAGATCGAGTTTGTCTGATTAAAACTCTCGTTATTCCAGACCTACCGCAGATTTCTGGCGTTCCATGGGTGTAGTCCCAGATCTCAGGCATAATGAATGGTTCGTTTCAGACCTGCCGGAAATTGCTACAGTTGAAATACCGGAGGGGACCATGTTGACTCCAGAAGAAGATATACAGCTGAAGGAGTTGCTAGATCGAAATTTTGACCTTATGGGTGCTCAGCTGGGATGCACTGATAAACCAGAACACGTTATAATTACTAAGTCAAGGCTTATTAAGCAGCGCTACTATCGTGTATCACCAGTTATGCAGCAAGACATAGACAAGCAATTGGATGAGATGTTAAAGCTTGGGGTCATCGAGTCATCTAAGAGTCCATGATCATCCCCTAGCGTCATGGTAAGGAAAAAGGACGGTTCACAAAGGCTATGCGTGAACTACAGGAAGCTTAATTCCCTCTGTGAGGGGGATAGCTATCCGTTGCCACAAGTTAGCGACACCCTGGATAAATTGCGAGATGCAAAATATCTTTCCAGCCTAGATATTAAGTCAGCCTATTGGCAAGTACCTGTTGCGGAGTCATCTAAACCGTATCCCGCTTCCACTGCGCCAAACAGAGCACTGTTTCAGTTTAATCGTTTGCCCTTTGGTCTTCATAATGCACCTGCCACCTGGCACCGGCTCATCGACAATGTTTTGGGTGCAGATCTAGAACCCCATGTTTTTGTCTATTTGGATGACATTGTCATAGTTACGTCAGATTTTGAGACTCACGTAAAGGTCCTGGAAGAAGTATTTAAGAGACTCCGTGAGGCGAACCGCATGATAAGGAGAGAGAAGTGTCAGTTTTGCAGGCCACAGCTGAAGTAT
>JAEQML010068019.1:0-18602 GCA_016904865.1 Pissodes strobi | reverse complement strand
CGTTTCGCCTTTTATGGAAGGCTTTATCAAAAAGTTTTTATTTCAATATTTTCAATGGTCATACTGTAAAATACAAAACTGGACATACCATTAATAGGACTAAACTACATATAAACAACGCTACGACAAATTATTTGATGATATTCATTTCAATCATTTCTAAGAATATGAATATTGATTTGTGCATTTTAAATTTATGTATGCTTGATACCGAAACGACTAAACTCTATTTGTTGTAATGCTATTTTCAATTATGATAATATTCTAAATTATTTTGCGTTAGGTGTTTAATGGTTGCCCTTTACGAATTCATTGCACAGCATCATGGATTCATCCAGAAACAAGAGATCAACATATATTAATTGGTGCGGAAGAAGGAATATATAATCTTAATCTTAATGAGCTACATGAAACTTGTATAGATCAGTTATATAATCGAAGAACAGTGTGGATGTATGTTATTAAAGATGTGCTTATGACGCTGACAGGAAGTAAGTAGTATGTTTATAATTTTTGCTTTTAGAGTTTTTGATTGTTCTTAATATGCAACAAAAATAAGTAGTCTACTAATTTACCTTCGAATAGTGGGTAAATGTCTCAGGTTGCCATTTTGGACCCCTAGAATTAAAACAAATCCCTATTATGCCAAGTAAGGCATAGAATAGATCCATTAGCGGGACAAACCTTAATTGATAATTGGGACAGAATCGTGCCAATATATTAAAGACTACACTTTCGTAACAAGCCATAACCACAGGTGGCTTTTATCTGGGTCATAACCATAATTCGACGATAATATGTGGCGTGTCGTTTTCATATAAGTTAAAGGTTTATAATAATTCTGTACCTGAAACAGCATGGAATTCTGTTACAAAACATTTTCATATAAATTGGAACAATGTACCGAGACGTGAACAATTTGGCAGCGGTAATTTTATCACATATCCTAAAAAAAACTTTTTGGCATTGTATATTGTTGTTTTTTAAATCTGAAGCTGGAATGCAAATTTGATACAAGTTATATATCAAAGTTGCACTTCGGTGCTGATATACTTTAGGTATTTTTTTAACTTTTTATCTGGTTAAGAAGTGCGGAATAGTATGAAAATGGTCAGTCCATTGTTCTTTTGGACAACTTTGAGCTTCTGATGTTCATATCGAGTACTACATGCAAATTGAGACGTTTTTCTATTTGATCCACTTGACATCTGTAACATGAATAAGAAAATTTAATTTCCCAATAGCGTTCGTGGCTATAATAAAAAAGTGCAATTTTTTTCTGAAAAACATATTAGGCAATTTTAAACGGTCAGATAATGTCATATCTTATTGGCATAATCGAAAACCTATACTAAATTTTAAAGCAATAATGAACGGCCAAAGGGTGTCCACATCAGAAACTAATAAAATTAACTTTTTATAGCAATTTAAAATCCCTTATTTAATAATTATAATTAGTATTTTTTCACATAACTTGCTTACTTGGTAATAATAATTAATTCCATCTGGAGTGCTATAAAAAGTAAAATTTTGTTATTTTGTGATGTGAATACCCTTTATGCCATTGCAATAAAAGCTGGTATAAGGGGCTTTTCGATTATGCCAAACAAGAGTATGACATCTATGCGTTTAAAAATTGTCTATAATGTTTTTATGAAAACAATTGCTCTTTTTTATTATAGCGACCAACGCCACTGGTGGAAATTATATTTTCTTATTGCACTGTAATCACCTCATATGGTGCAAAAAAAAAATTTTAAACCGTATACAGGCACACTGTATTTTTATCATTCGGTGTTTATCTTTTTTAAAGATTTTCTTTAAAAAAAACGCTTGGTGACTTTTTAAATCGTTTATTGTATAAAAAAAATGAAAATGTTTATACATATTCTCACACCAAATCCATAACCTGAAGAAAAATGGAATAATTTTTTTAACAGAAAATACGCATTGAGTAAACAGATAAAATTACCTCACTCTAATAAGCTCGCTTTTACTTAGCATGCCATGGCGGACCTGGATAAAATTGAAAATAGTATTTTTTTTTTATTTTTAAATCTTTGTCTTTTCTAAAATATTTAAATCTTCTGGATTTGAGCAGTTTGTTGTTCAGGGATACATCCCTCACATACACAGACATTTTTTAATTTGATTGTGGAATATCTAAGTTATCTTTTGTCTAGCCTTTATAGGGTGAATGAGGCATTAGAAAACCGTACTTGGTGGGTAGACATACATGCTTGTACAGTATATATTTGTTCAAAAGATATATAAAATTCA
Source organism: Pissodes strobi (assembly GCA_016904865.1). NCBI lineage: Eukaryota > Metazoa > Arthropoda > Insecta > Coleoptera > Curculionidae > Pissodes > Pissodes strobi. The sequence continues at coordinate 16,322 of JAEQML010068019.1, read as the reverse complement.
AATAGGGAGAGCATTCTTATACTATATATGTAAACCAATGAATAAATATTCTTTATTGCCATATTTGGGGTTTATGTTTTATTTACTATTTGGTCGGAGGAGAGGTACCATAATACTACATTTAAGAAAATAAAATTTTAATTTTAGGTAAAACACCCCAACTTTATAGGCATGATCTCTTAGCATTGCAAAGTAAACAGTCTCACAGGTTTAGCCTTCACATGAATCGTATACCTGAAAAGCTAGTCCCTAGAAAGTTCGCATTGACTACAAGAGTACCAGATACAAGAGGTACATCGAAATGTTGCGTTGCTAGGAATTCATATAATGGCTACAAGTACCTGTGCGGTGCTACTCCTACTGGAATTTATTTAATGCAGTGGTATGATCCATTGAATAAATTTATGTTATTAAAGGTAAGACAAACCAACGTAACTTTTTAGTGGGAGGATTGTTAAAGAGGAAAATTGTACATCAGTTAAACATTTTTATTACTTTGAACTAAGTGGCTTATTGATGATTTTTAGTACGTTTTAAATATATTGAAAAATGCGCCGCAGGCGAAAAGACGAGCGGCAACATTAACGCTGATTGGCTATATTTTTTGCGCCATGTTTGAAGATTAAATTTTTTCATTGTTGGTGATGAAACTAAATAAAATAACTAATCTTTATTCAAATTATATTAACTCTAACCAATCCAAACAAAATCTAAATAATTTCAGCAAAAATGCACACAAAATTCGGAATTCGTATTCTACTAAACGCGGAAATCAACAATAATTATTATTCTACCCTATTTTATTTCAAATAAGGCGGAAATTTTCAACTAATAGGCGTCGGTGTTGACCGCGATACTTAGACGCACGTGACGAAAAGTTGTCTGAGACCGCTTCTAAACTGCCAAAATTTGTTAATATGTTATTAACTATTACCTTTTTTTTATGCCATGGGGTATAAAAATGAATCAGCAAAAAATAAGACATACATCATACATATTATATTAGCAACAAAACATTTTTTCTTCAAACGTCAGTAAATCCGTCATTACTCGACTTTGTAGGCGGCCGTGAAGTTTCATTTTTCCTCCGCCGGAGCTTTACTTTTCACTTTTTCGCCGGCGAAGTGAAAAGTGTTATCATAGCAACATAGATACAAACAAACAGCAAAACAAGCGTCAACAACTCAATATTTATTAAAGTAAAAATTGATTATTATTTAATCGAATTTACTCAATAACTGCTTATCAATACGGAATTAAAACGCAATCGGAGACGTAATTTAAAAAAAATAATTATTGTTGACAGTGTCCACTGACAGCTTTATGTTACATTACTGGTCGATGCAAACAAATTAATTTTATTAATTGCTTTAAGCCATAAAGGTATAGGTGGCTAATTAACTGTCTAATTGACTACAAGCAAATTAAAGTGGACTGTATTAAGATAGGGTAGTGGGGGTTTTAAACATACTTTGTGAATTGAAAATCGGTAAGTAGGTTAGTTGTTAAATCCTTTAATAATATAGTTATGCACTTGCATTTGATACAAAAAATAGAAATATACTTACAATATACAATTCTTAGACTAATTTCAAGCATTCGTTCATTCACACATAGAAAATCAATATACAAAAAGTTTCTTAAAATTAGTAATATCTGCTAAAAAGTCTTGATTGTTTGATTTAAAGCTGAGTTTTCCATCTTTCTTATTTTAATACTTTTAGTTCTCCAACTTAGCAACGTTCACACATCGTACCTTTGCACCTTGACTCTGCTTCACCTGTCTTCAACGGGGAAAGATTTTTCTTAGTTACTTTCCAACTTAATTTTTGTTTTACGGAAACCATAAAATCCAGCTTTCACCTTGATTTCAGGAATTATTCAGCCAGGAATGTCAATTCGCCATCTTACGCTCAAGTTTCCAAAGGGGACGCTATCTTTCTGGCTTTGAGGAATTAGGTTAAACTGCCCAAATGAGGTCTTTGTCCAATCTTGGACAAAGATAACTGAGGTTCACTAAATATTTTCTAATATTTGTGCATACAAATGGAGAAATTGCCTTTTTTTGTGGACCTTTTTGCCCGAAAATCTAGGAGAGCTGTGACTAGACAGATCATACGCACTAATAAGAACTAATTTCTTCTTCGAGCTTCTAGCTGGCCGCATAGCGGCAAAACTAAATGAAAAGTGGGGTGTGGCGCGAAGGCCAAGAAAGGGTAGAAACTGTATTCTCTCTTTATTTGATACATTATTGTGTACAATACTGACGGAGACAAAATATGTTTTAAATTGAAAAAGATTAAACACGATTGAATTGACGAAGTGTCGTTTTGCGTTCTAGAGAAATGCGGCATTCTGTGACAGACTCTATTATACCAACAAACCAGGTTCGGACTAAAGGATCGAAATGAAGAACCGAAATATGCTGCTTTAAATGCACAAATTGGGTTGTACCCGGGGTTAAATAAATCTATTTGTGTTATCACCAAACTATACAAGTTATACACGTGTTGGGGGTGTCTCCCCAACAATTACTATTCGCTCTGTGCGTTAGGGTAGTGGGAGAAATGACGAACGATCGTGCGCGCGAGTCGGAGAAATTTGGAACTTTACTCAGCTACTATACAAATATACACGTGGAATACATCAAAAAGGGTCTGATGTCAAATAAGCACTGTCGATTTTAAAGATTTTTTTGGGTTCAATGGAAAGATTACATCAAATGGAACACATTAATGCAAAAAAAAATTGCGGATGAAGCACTTTTGACGCCAAAAATTGAAAAAGAAATTTCAGAAATGAGGCTGTTTAGTGATATTTAAATGCGAAAACTCTCCCAATATGACGTTAATGATGACAATTTACTTGCAATGTTGTCAGACTTGGCTACCCTTCTTGATTTTCAAGTAAGCAAATTGCCAAGTCCAGGAGCATGTTTCAAAAGTAGAATAACAACTTGTGAAAGTAACTAAACAAGCGCACACTGCGCGCTTGTTCCTTATATGCCTCAGGCTAACCAAATAAGCTCCCATTTATGTGTTAGCTAACCCAAACTAACCAAAACTAATTTAGACTAATGCAAAGTAACCCAAGCTAACCAAAACTAGTCCAGACTAACGTAAACTAACCCTGACTGTTTAGCCATACATGTATATATAAGTAATAAAAGTTTACTTACGGTACACTGTCGACTCAATTTGTCCATTTCCCAGTAAATGCCATAGATCAAGTATATTTGCCGTAAAATGAAATAATTTTAAAAGACAAGCGCGCTACGCACGCTTGTCATTAAATCAACCACAACTAACCCAAAATAACCAACACTAACCCAAACTAGCCACCTACTAACCCAAACTAGCCACCACTAACCCAAACTAACCAAAACCAACCCAGACTAATGCAAACTAACCAAAACTAACCCAGTCTAACCATAATTAACCAGAGTAGAGACTTCGCAATTTCAATCTAAGCAAAACCAACCGAGACTAACCAAACCTAACCCATCCTAACCAAAACTAATCCAAACCAACAAAAACTAACCCAGACTAACCCTAATTAACCAAAGTAAAAAAACAAGTGCGCTACGCGCGCTTTTGTCTTCGCTATCCCAAAACAAGCAAATCCAACCCAGACTAACCAAAACCAACCCACACTAACCAAAGCTAACCCAAATTAACCAAAACTAACCCTAATTAACCAAAGTAAAGAGACAAACGCGCGCTTATGTTTTCTCTATCCCAAGCTAAGCAAAACCAACCCAGATTAACCAAAACTAACACATACTAGCCAAAACTAACCCAGACTAACCCTATGTAACCAAAGTATATTCCAAACTAAGCAAACCCAACCCAGACTGACCAAAACTAACCAAAACTAACCCGAACTAACGCAAGCTAACCCAGACTAACCAAAACTAACCCATGCTAACTCAGACTATCCCTAATTAACCAAAATAAAAAGAAAAGCGCGCTACGCGACCTTTTCTCTTCGCTATCATAAACTACGCAAAACCAACCCAGACTAACCAAAACTAACCTAAACTAACCCTAATTAACGTATTCCAGATTAAGCAAAAATAATCGAAACTAACTTTGATTAGCCAAAGAAGCGCATTGAGGCGAGCGCGCTATGCGCTTGAGCACCCCCGCCCATCACAAAATCAAAATTAATTCAAAGTAACAAAACAAACGCACTATGCGTGATACTCTCTTAAACTAATCCAAATGATCTTTTAAATTTGTATCTATTTCAATAAACTAAATTAATTAGTTTATATGACTTAAGATTAAAAGTGACCACCTTCTAGCGTAACATCTAATTCTAGTAAATCATATATTCGAATTAGTGTTATTTTATTAAACAAAGTAGTTTAGAATCATTATTTATATGAAGTTTTCGTCCCACAGTACTTTTGAAACATATTCAACACGAGGCTGTTATATTTTGAACCAAATAGAAATTACACTTGGCAACATCTACCCGTACACTAAGCCAACCTATATAATAATGTTTTAAGAAATAGTCTTGTTGACGTTTATCTCATAAATATTATATTATGGTTTTAAAGTGCAAAAAAACAGTTTTAATTGCAATTTTTATGAAAAGAAGCTTTATATTATGTTATTATTAACCTTCTGCGATCATACCTTAGGACAAAGTGTACTGGAATTGTCTTTATTAGGAAAAAATGTATGTTAAATTTTAATTTTCAATTTACTTTGAGAAAATGTGCTTCATCCGCAATTTTTTTTTGCGTTAACTTGTCCCATTTGATGTAATCTTTCCATAGAACCCAAAAAAATTCTTCAAAATCCACGGTGCTCATATGACACCAGAACCAACAAGGATAAGTATCATAACCTGTGTGATATATTTTCGAAGCCGGTTCTTATGATTAGTGCAATAGACCGCACTAATAATCCCGAAAAATATACTTAATAACTTAATTTCAATTTGTCTATCAATTTCCAGATTGAAAAAATAAATTATTCTAAATCGTCTTCATTCATTCTAAAGTAATTTCAGTAAAACTTAATGAATCGAATTTTTAATCGTATCAATTTCACAATCCTATTATTATTATTATGATATTCTCATGTTTACGCTTTCATAACCTACAAAGTTTTAGTATTATGCTGAATACACACAAAATTCAATATCGAACTTGCCTTTTTTCAGTCGAATCGATAAATATTCTCATATGACAACGTATTATCTGCAGAACTAATTATATTGCACTAAAATCAACAATTTTTCTTGAATTTTCAATCGTTTCCGATGTACTTGACGTTTTTACCTTGGAATTGATTGCCTTTGGCTCCACAAATGATTAAACTTGGTTTGAATTGGTATAGAGCCTCTTCGGCCCTGGCTCCAGGATGTAAACTGCACAAGTGCAAGTTTAGGGACCCTAATGAAATGTGTACCTATATATCGTCGACGTGTTGCGTATCTAAGAAATTCGCCACTTTTGTGCCACCAGATGTCGCGTCGTGTAACGCACATAGCGAATAGGCACAACCTGTGCCTATTCACCGACACCGGTCTAAGCCGCCTTGCGAACCCACTTATCTTTAATAATAATTATTATTACTAGAAAAAAGTGATGTTTTTGCATTAATTTGTCGAAAATTTGCAGAAAATAACAGCATATTTTTTTTGGAGGAAAAGTTACTTTCCATGGCTTGCTCTCTATTACCGTTCGGCTGTTAAACACGAGCGCGCCATAAAAAGTATCACTTTTCCTCCATATAAAATAATATACTATTATGTGCTTACTCACTATTGAATAACAAAAGCGGAGACAAAAACATAGAATTTAACTTTTAAAATTGTTTAATTTTTTATAATTTAATAATTTGTAATTTGTCACTAAAAGGTAAATTACTGAAAGAAGTACGGAATAGTTTTTCGCTAATACAGTCACATTTCTCACCACGCCCACGATAGAACTGCCGAAATGCGACGAAATCACCAAGAACTTAAAACTTGCCACAGTTTAGCCGTTCTAGAGAAGGTTCATTGACTACTGGCGGACAACACAATGTTATTTCCCAGCCGGTTGATGTGAGGTACACTGACGCATCGTTGCATCGCAATTTTCGTTCGCTTCAGGTTTCGTTGGATCGGGGTGGTCGCGGTCGATCAGTTTAATTATTAAATATTTTTTTCTCGATTAGGTATTAGTTAAGTACTATGCAGAAGAATTCCAGAACAAGCATGATGCATGGAAATTTATTGTATAGAAATAAAAATAAAATAAAAGACAACTGAATATTGTGGAATTTGAGATTTTCTAAAGGGATGCGACGCATCACTCGCATCCATGCACGCTACGCCACTGCCCGTTCTTAATGACTCGATATGGGATGAATATACCTTTATGCGCTGGAGCTCCGTCTTGTTGGAAATATATATTTTGTAAATGAGCTGCAGAGACATCTAAAATTTCAAACAAATTAGTTTGAAGGATTTCCATCTAACGGGCAGTATTTAAACTGTCTTCGTAGATAATATATGCAATTCTCCTTCCAAAAATAAAACAGGAAACACTTAACCCAAATCTGTCCTGGCGTTCTCTGTGAAATGTTTTATAAGGGTTTTCCTGCCCTCAATTGCGTGAATTGTGTCTATTTAAAATGCCAGTGCTTGAAAAAAATACCTCGTCTGAATACACAACTTGTCGTTCGAAGTTTCTATTCGTAAGGCACCCAGGCCGTAAGTTGTGCACTTATTTATATTTATACGGCTTAAATTGGTTTGACTTAAGAATTCTTTGCAACCTCGATTTTGAAACTCGTACTTCATCTTCAATTTTCCTACACGCAGTTTCGGAATTTACAGCCACACATGCTAGTACGTTGACCGTCAGTCGCTTCTTCGTTGTTTTTATTATACGTTGTTGGTCGTGGCTTTTTAAATGAACCATAAGTATTAAGTTGTTCTTTATTTTAACGAATAATCTTTTATTTGGCTGTGCTCTCTCTGTCTGGATATCTACATATAAGACAGTCAAGTTAAACTCACATATAACACGATTCCGAATTTATGAAAACTTAAGCGGGGTTCTGACTTGTCAGTTTCGCTGAAGCAGTTTGACTGATTCAGTGATACTGAACAAATAATGAACGGGAGAACATGTTTTCATTAAAAATGATCAGTATGTGCGTACTTTCAGTTAAAGTGAAAACTAGTTCTACTTTTTTTCATTTTGGCTGATCATTATCTAATAATGACTACAAACTGAAGTGTGAGAACATAATATGTTCAGTAATTTGTTTAGTTTTTAGGTTAGACATATTATTTGAGCGTAGTAAATATCGTTGGTCAGAATGATGGTTTTTCGATGGCGTGATGAACAAACCGATGCATTTTTGGACAATTCTGATTGATCAAAATATTTTGTAATTCATTTGCTAATTGTAAACATACTTCGCAAACAACTGGTTTCAATTTTGTTTTTGGCATTTTATGTCTACGAGAACGGGATCACTGATTAAATTGTCCGGACCAGCTGATGTATTCAGCAAAACATGAAACGTGTGAACAAAGCGGTGTTTATTCTTATTTTCATTAATAATGAATCAGTTAAAATGATTCATTCAAACTGACAAGTCAGAACCCGAGAATAACAACCACAGAGAAGCGACAAAAGCCGTCGGCACCTTTGAAGTTGGAGGGCCAAGTTCAATTTGTCATATGTGACAGATAACAGGTTTAATACACTGAGATAAATGTAATGAAGGGACAAGAAATGCTATACACCGATAAAACATTTATTTAATTACATGTTTATTATTTACTTTAATAGAAATGTATTATGAATAGTACTATCTTTTAGGATTTAACGGTTTAATTCAGAGTTTACTGATTTGTCGCGTTCTAACCTTTTCGACGTGAATACTTCTTTGGTTTCATGAGAGTGATTTTCCATGGTCGCACCACGACATGGTTTATGTTTTCGTCTCGCGTTACGAAATTTTCGTAATGTTGATTGGACGACTAACCCAAACTAATCAAATCTATTAAAATTGTTTATAGCGTATCGGAACCGGCTCAAATAAGTAAAATAAGTTGAGACTAAGTGAAAATAACTCAAAGTTGATTCGACGACTAACCCAAACTGACGAAATCTATTACAATTGATTATAACGTATCGGAACCACATCAAATGACTAAAATAAGTTGAGAATAAGGGAAGCTAACCGAGAGTTGAATCGACGACTAACCCAAACTAACCAAATCTATTAAAATTGATTAAAACGTATCGGAACCGGTTCAAATGACTAAAATAAGTTGAGAATAAGTGAAACTAGCCGAAAACTTACCAGATTTATTAAAATTGATTATAACATATCGGAACCGTTTCAAATGCTCTAAAATAAGTTGAAAATAAGTTAAACTAACCTAAAGTTGAATCGACGACTAAATTTGCATAAACATAAATATTGACACATTGTCTTTACGTTTTAGTGACATAACCATATTCTGTCTTTCATGCGACCTGGTATAATAAAAAGAAAAAGTGTAGATTTTGTCGTAATTAATAATCGGAAGTTGGTAGAGCAAAGACAACTGTATAGAAAATGTCATATAAATTTGTCGGTATTGTTTCCTAGTTAAGCTTAAAAAAATTAATAATGAACTATAAGGCAACAAAAAGGTTTGATCCTTTAACGTTTTTCTCGAAATAAATTTGCTAAATTTGCAGTTATTTAGTTACAAAATACGCATAAAGTATAATAATAATATAATACAGCGATGCAGTCTATAAAATTAATATAGTACATTTTAGCGTCAATAGTCTAATTTTAAGTAAAACTATTTTTTCATCAAACGTCAGTAAATCCGTCATTACTCGACTGTGTAGGCGGCCGTGAAGTTTCGTTTTTCCTCCGCCGGAGCTTTACTTTTCACTTTTTCGCCGGCGGAGGTAAAAGTGTTGTCATAGCAACATAGATACAATTGAAACAAACAACAAAATAAGTGTCAACAACTCAAGATTTATTAAACAAAAATTTGTATTTATCACTCAATTTGTGACTGCATTTCTAAAAATTACTAATTTAGGAACAAATTGGTTATTATTTAATCGAACTTACTCAATAACTGCTTATCAATACGATTAAAACGCAATCGGAGACGCAATCTTAAAAAAATAATTATTGTTGACAGTGTCCACTGACAGCTTTATGTTACATTACTATAGCAACAACCTGTGCCTATTCACCGACACCGGTCTAAGCCGCCTTGCGAACCCACTTATCTTTAATAATAATTATTATTACTATTAAAAAGAGATGTTTTTGCATTAATTTGTCGACATTTGAAGAAAAAACAGCATATTTTATTTGGAGGAAAAGTTACTTTTCATGGCTTGCTCTCCATTACTCTCCATTAAACACGAGCGCGCCATGAAAAGTATCACTTTTCCTCCATATAAAATAATATACTATTATTCTGACCTTACTTGTCACAAATACATCAAAACTAACTATAAACAATACCGACAAATATATATGACATTTGTTATACAGTTGTTATACACTTTTCCTTTTTATTTATACCAGGTCGCGTGAAAGACAGAATATGGTTATGTCACTAAAACGTGAAGACAATGTGTAAATATTTATGTTTATGCAAATTTAGTCGTCGATTCAACTTTCGATTAGTTTCACTTATTCTCAACTTATTTTAGTCATTTGAACCGGTTCCGATACCTTATAATCAATTTTAATAGATTTGGTTAGTTTGGGTTAGTCGTCCAATCAACTCTGGGTTAGTTTCACTTAGTCTCACCTTATTTAAGTCATTTAAGCCGATTCCGAAACGTTCGGTTAGTTTCACTTATTCTCAACTTATTTTAGTCATTTGAAGCGGTTTCGAGACGTTATAATCAATTTTAATAGATTTAGCCAAATCTAAATAAAATGCAAAATGCAAGAAAATATATATAAACCCATTGTCCCAATAAAAAATCCAATTAATATTTGGAAATTTAATTGTCAGGTCATTTGTCAAAATAAATATAGACTATATAGTATTTTTGGAAAAATATATAGTGCCCCATAAAAAATACAATTTTGGTTAATTGCAAAAAACAAGTACGCCACTGGATTCTGCGGTAAAAAAAGGTGCTTGAAAACGACAAATTTTAAAAATCATCCCGTAAGAGGGCCATAACAAATGTAATTATGGCATCTTTCATTTTATCCAAAAGTAGCAAATATTGCGCAAAACCGCATCTTTTTATCTCCACTCATAAGCTTGAAACCCCATAAAACACATGCTAAAAAGTAAAAAATCAATTTTTTAATTCTATTTATGAAAATAAGTATAGACTATATTATATTTTTAGAAAGCCCACAACGAGGTAGTTAATATAAAAATAATATATAATATAATTAAAAAAAAACAACTCAATGTCTCAAAAACTGAAAAACTTGAAAAAAATCTAACTACGCCTCTAGAATCTACGTAAAAAATGCACAAGAAACATTTTTCATCTTTCCGATAAGTCATACAATAACTGAGATACGAGGGGGGTCCAAAAATGCAACGTTTTCAATTTCGCCCTGTATCTTAGAAACTAAGAGGGCTAGGAAAAATCTGTGTGTGGCATTTTTAGTTTCAAAAAAAAAGTAGCCAACTATTGCGAAAACCGCATCCTTGTATCTCTACTCATAAGCGAGAAACGCCGTAAACACCACGAAAATGGGACACCCTGTACAGGGTGGCCCGTTTCTGGCACCTTATCTCAGATTCTACGAAAGTTGTTTGGATTTACTTACTAAAATATTATATTTTTATATATACAGAGTGTTCTTATTTTCGTGGACAAGTATCAATTTCCTTATTTTAAATAGAATATATTAAGGCATTTTTGAATTCCTCGGAAAAGTCTAGATATATTTTATATATAATATCCTATACCTAAGTCTAACCGTTTTTGACATATTTTGCACTTTATGTCAAAAATGACGTTTGCAGGTTTACATATAACTATCAATTTCTCCTATTGAAATCCTTTATTATTTAATTAGAGCTGGTTTCCTTGTAGAAGGGGATCTACTTTAGTGATCTGTGTTGACATTTTGATAATAAATAAATATAGTGAGTGATCAAAAACTGACATTAAAAATTTCAGAAGAATATTTAAATTTATTTATTATCTATCTGGGAATGTAGGGAACAATGTTTATCAAGAACATGCTAGACATTTGCTGTAGATATCCAGATAAACAGAAACCGTCGCGAAACAGTGTTAAACGAATAATGGAAAATGTCAAAAATTTTGCGCCGTTAAGGCAATTACTAGAACTGCTTTGATAAGAATTACATATCTCATTTATTTATTTTTTTTTAGAATTTTATTTTTTATTATTTATTAAGTATTGTATTAGATTTTCATTTTTATTTTTTTAGGAAAACTCTTAATGATAACGAGAACAATTTTTTATTATTAACACATAATCGTAACTAATGTTTACTAAGACAACAATTAACACTAGAATTATTGCAATAAGTTTTGTATATGTCCACCATTTTGGGTAATACACTTTGTATAAATTGTTTCTAAATATGAAATTGCATTCTGCACAAACTGACCTTCATTATGGAAATTCACACCTTCTTGGATTCTGTGCCGCAATTCATTCACCGTTGTTGGATTTCGCTTGTATCCAATTTCTTTTAGGATACCCTATAAGAAATAGTCCAAGTTTATAAAGAACATGCTAGACATTTGCTGATAGATATCCGGATAAACAGAAACCGTCGGCGTCGCGAAAGAGTATTAAACGAATAATGGAAAATGTTAAAAATTTAGCGCCGTTAAGGCAATTACTAACACCGCTTTGATAAGAATTGCATATCTCATTTATCATTTTTTTTTGTCAGAATTTTATTTTTTTATTTTATAAGTATTGTTTTAGATTTTCTTTTTTATTTTTTTTTTAGGAAAACGCTTAATGATAACGAGAACAATTTTTTATTATTAACACATAATCGTAACTAATGCTTACTAAGACAACAACTAACACTAGAACTATTGCAATAATTTTTGTATATGTCCACCATTTTGGGTAATACACCTTGTATAAACTGTTTCTAAATATGAAATTGCATTCTGCACAAACTGACCTTCATTAAGGAAATTCACACGGGGGGATTCTGTGCCGCAATTCATTCACCGTTGTTGACTTTTGCTTGTATACAATTTCTTTTAGGGGACCCTATAAGAAATAGTCCATGGGAGTCAAGTCTGGACTCCTGGGTGCCCACTCAAAATTTCCGTTTTCCCCGATCCAGTATTGGTAACGTTTGGACAATTGGTTATCTCTTGACTCATATGGTAAGGAGCGCCATCCTGTTGCCATAGTAAATGTCGCAATTCTATTTGTGGCACTTGGTTTTCAATAAGCTGATGGATATAAGTTGAAAATATCTTGCGGAATTTAAATTTTCGTCGTAAAATAGTGGCCCTAGAATTCTTGATTGCAAAATTGCGAACCAAACCTTGACTGGTTTTCTTCCTTTTGTTTTCCCTCTTATTTTCTTTTCATTTTTATTGCTACAGTAATGCAAATTTTTTCTATTATACACTTTAGTTACAGTAGTAAATATAGATTCATCCGTCAAACAATATTACGAAAAATATTCTCAGCCAAAGGTCTATCCATGAAAATATTACAAAATTCCAACCTTCTGTTATAATCAATTTCTTCTAATTTTTGAACTGGTAAATATTTGTAAGGATTCCATCCATTCAATTTTAAACAAGTTTGGATAGTTCTTTTAAAATCTAAGTCCAGAGTTGCCTGTCGGGTGGAAGTTTCAGGAGATTCTTCAAAATACAGTAAGGTGTCAAGTTGATTTTCATTGTTTAAAACATGACGGGCCCTTTGTTTTTTGTTGCAACAAACTTTGATTTATTTTTTGCTGAATGGCGTCTTAGAGCGAATTTGGTAACATAACTTCTTAGCGCCATGACTGGGCTTTTATTGCTCGATAAATAACATTCCAGCTGTTTCTTCTGCGGTATACATTGAATAACTTAAGTATATTAATAAAAATAAAGCAATATAACAATAAAATAACAATAATAATAAAAAGTGATAAAGTTAAGTGGCATAAAAACTGTTAAACATTGATTTCCAAACTGACAGAAAGCCAAAATAGTGTCATTTATGTAGTACTCGATTGTTTTTTTTTCGCGAGGCCTCACCGTCATGGCCAACTAATAACAAGACTTAAAAGCCCTATAGCATTTTTACGATAGAAAACTGTTAAATCGCCAATATTTCAAAAACTACGCATTTTCGGAATAGATAACCTTATACAAAGTCGCCCTTATTTTTAATGCTGAATAAGATAAAATTGTAAAAAATAGGGAGTTTCAATTTGAAAAAAAAAAAAAAACTTTTAACGATTTTTTCATTAAAATTTCAAAATGTCAACACAGACCACTAAAGTAGATCCCCGTCTTCAAGGAAACCGACTCTAATTAGATAATAAACGATTTCAATAGGAGAAATTGATAGTAATATTTAGACATGCAAACGTTATTTTTGACATAAAGTTCAAAATATGTCAAAAAGGGTTAGATCTAGATATAGGATATTATATATAAAACATATCTAGAATTTTCTGAGCAATTCAAAAATGCCTTAATATACAGGTTATTCTGTTTAAAATAAGGAAGTTGATACTTGTGCACGAAAATACGAACATCCTGTATATATAAAAATATATTTTAAAAGTTTAAGTAAATCCAAACAACTTTTGTATTAAACTTTTTTTAGTACACCCCGTAGATTCTGCGATAAGGTGTCATCCCATAATAAACGGGCCACCCAGAAGACACAGAATCATAATACATCCATGATTTCACGGTTTGCTTACCATCATAACCGGGTAGTTATTATATGGTTCGAATGAAGTAAAGTTCATAATAAAAAAAAAACGTGTTATTCACCAGCAAATTTATTCATTCTAATTTTTTTAGCATGTGGAATCCATTTTACCCAATCCATTGAACGTATTCGAGATGATCATCACTCCTGAATTAGAGTATCCAATGGTTTGCGTTTCCATAAAGCAAGCTTACCAGCCCAATAGATTTAAGTTAGATTTAATTAATTTGAATTCAGGTAAGGAGTCACTTTTTATAAATTTTCTTTAGTATTAGTTCATAAGTTTTATACTTATGTTTCAGCCGTTTAGTTAGTTATTTATGTACCTTGATTTTCAAACTACAATTGTTAGCACATATAATTTTTAACTATATACTTTAAAAACAAAATATATCGCAATCCAAAATTATTCTGAGTGGTATGTAGTTACAGCTGGAAATTCACTAAAGTTTTAGGTAAATGCTATTCAACGGGAATATCCAACTGTACCCTTGATGCTCCAAAATGGTGCGGCTATATGAAAAACCCATTCTGTATGTATGGCATTTTGGCTTGCAAAATTAATTTGCTAATTTCGGCGTTGGTTTTCTTGGTTGTGGTTAACATCATTAAAACGTTTGTGATGCAAAATAGCATGCGAGCGGTTTTTATTGTACAATATTGGTCGAGATAGCTTTGTTCGACTTTCCTACCAGATCTGAAAGAACTGCTAATATTTATCAGACTTCACTTACTACTGAAGAAAATAACTATACAAATTTGTTTAGATGGTGGAATTTTTCGATATCTTTATTTTAAAACCTGACAGTCGTTTCTGTTATATCCAAGACAAGTGTACATTTGAAATTACTCTGGTATAAAGTAGCATATTAAATTTTATGTGGGCCTGCCGCTGCCCAAATTTCAATATGGAGGTATCGGCGAGTGAATATTCAGAATAGGTCTACGGTCAAAATATCTAATTTGTGTTAGCAGGGTATATGTGATCCTATCGTCTAGACTTTAGATCTATTCCAATAGTCTTAAGATCATCAATACAAGTGTGAGAATTAAAAGTGGTCTAGCCTCTGCTAGTGTATGTGTTATAGTCAAAGCTTGAAATCTGGAAGTGTGGTCATTCCTAGGATTAAGTCAAAGTTCGAAACAATTAGTCCAAATTTGGATTAGTTTGAATTTGCTTGTGTTATGAAGACATGCCCGAACCAAAACTGACCCAGATTTACACTAATTGTTTTGGACTTTGACGAATCAGTTCTAGAAATAAGCTTTGACTAAAACATCTTGCCGAAACCAAATTTTAATACCTAAAAATCCATTTATTTTTCTAAATAAATTATAACGGCACTTAAAAATATTTCAAGTATATTATTTATTGTCATATAAATAAATATACGACATTTTTCTACTTCATCTAATTGCTGTTATTTGTTTAAAAAAATATATTCATATTTAGGTGGCATGTCGCGCCCCGATGCATTTTTGGTTTTTAAAACAGACATAACATGCGACGTCCTATGCATTTGACGTACATTTTTAAACATTGGATCAAAAATTAATTGGATTGTTATTTTAAGAATTATAAACTTTTTCTTAAGTGATGAAAAGTGTGTAATTTACATCCCTACATTAGTCAGTGATTTTTTTTAGGGGCCAGTTGGTTTCATTCAGATGAACTCCAAGATATGGATGGTACTGCCACAGTAATTCCCAGAAGAGAAAATCTTAATATAGTGAATGTAACGCAGCTCGACAAGGATGTAATTCTAGTCTGTTATGATAAGGTAGTTAGGATGATAACACCTCAGGGTAAAATTAAAGTCAGTAAGAAACACCTGTCTGAACTGAATTTCGATTTTACTGTAGAAAGTATATGTAAGTAATATTTGCTAATTGCCTATTTATATTTTAGTAAGTTTATGGCCAAAATTTTTAAATTTGATTCAAACTATATGAGTGATCTCTTTTAGTTGCCAATAATTGGCAACTAAAAGATTCGATTATTTTTTATAATTATTATAAAAAATAATCGAATAAATTGTGTATTGCCTACTCTGCTCTATATCTATTCTTAAAATTTCCCTCTTGAAGTTGAGGGACTTCATATAAGTTTAATTTTTGATACATTTTCATCTAGTTGTATTTCTCAACTGCCAATAAATCTATAATTTGGAAGGCTACTTTAGTGACTTTGTTTGTATAGTGTGCCACAAATGCCAAGAATTATGAAATAATCTGTGTTTTTAGAGCAGTAGAGACACAACTTGACTTCAGCTGTCAACAGCGATAAATATTTTTTTAAATATTATTTAGTATACTGCTCATGTTGAAAATGTTTTTTCTTGTTCCTGGTGCTATTTTTTTGTTTTTAAATTTATAAGTTCCTAATTATCATTACTCGCTTTGATTATC
>MU194575.1:0-10150 GCA_016904865.1 Pissodes strobi | reverse complement strand
TTGCCACGGGATGTGGCCCATCAAATCTCATCGTCCTCCCCCAGGCTGGAGAACTCCGAAGTACAAAGTCTGGAGCTGATCAATGACAATTTGCGACAAGAGGGGCTGCATTGTATTAGTTGGCAGGGACGTCAAACTGGTGAGAGCAGTTTGATTACGGGGAGAGACGCCCCCGCCATTCCGAGTTGTCACGGGATGTGGCCCATCAAATCCCATCGTTTTCCTCCAGGCTGGAGAACACCAAAGTACAAAGTCTGGAGCTGATCACTAGGGAGTGACCCAACAAACCCTATTTTTACCCCTGTCAGACTAGGGACCACCAAAGGAAAGAGTCTGAGGCCGATGCATCCAGTGGAAGCGGCCCTAGGTGGTAGATGCATACGCCTACCCGCATCGTCCGGTGAAAGACCACCCCACCAGACCTGGGAGGCGCTAAGTGGTTTTCCCGAAATCACGTTCCGTTTCCGCGCTGGTGGTTCCGGATCCCACAGTAGGAATATAATAATATGGACATGATGGTGCTTCCAGGATCAAAATATTCCGGAGGTAAACTCCCCGGCCATTCGGATCTCCGGGCGCTGGGTGACCCTGGGAGCCCTACATTCCGCATTTCACAGACAGCAAAGATACCGAACCAATTTAGAATTGATTTCTGCAACATAAGAGGCCTAAATACAAACATAAATTCGGTACACCAACATCTGCAAGCAAATAGACCACACATACTAGCCCTTACAGAACCACAAGTATGTTCTACAACAACAACAGTGAACTACCCTTATCCTGGTTACGACTTACATATGCGATTTAGACATAAGTTCGGAATATGCCTTTTTGTCCGAAGCGACCTTTCATGTCACCGCGAGGAAACACTCGAACCGAACAACCTTGACGTCATGTGGCTCAAGCTCACCGCCAAGGGATTAACCAAGTTTATATGTTGTCTCTATCGCCCTCCGAGCGATAGAGCCTATCAAAGCTTTTTTTCAACACTAGCTACCACTTTTGACTCAATACAGGTTGATCACCCCAGTTCAGAAATAATCGTTCTGGGAGACTTCGATGCCCACAACACCAACTGGCTCAAACATCACAACAAGACCGACAACGAAGGTAGAGAGGCTGAAGCATTCGCCATCAGCTGCGGGCTTCCTCAAATTGTAGACGAACCAACTCGAATCTCAGAGAGGGGCGAATTCGCCGCCCTCCTGGATCTGTTTCTAACCACCAATCCTGACCAGTACACAGTTACAGTTAGTCCGCCATTAGGTACTTCCGACCACAAACTTATTACAACGGTTTGTGAATTGCCACTCATACAGAAGGATCCACCATTGCCTCGCAAAATCTGGCATTACAATTCTGCAAACTGGGACGATTTAAGGGAGTTCTACCTGGATTTTCCTTGGCTCGACGTCTGCTTTGGCGCTGACGACCCGTCAGTCTGCTGCCAAAAGATCACGCAAGTAATCTCCTCAGGAATGGAAGCATACATCCCAAATTCCATCAAGTTACCATCAAAAGGAAAGCCCTGGTTCGACAGAAGATGCGGTAGCAAAGGCAGTAAGTAACAACTTTACAGAAACGTCTCCCCCACCTTTGACAGACGAACGTGGCATCACGGCGACTACAGCCAAGGAAAAAGCAAACATGCTCGCCAAAATGTTTTCTTCGCACTCTACCTTAAACGTCCCCCAAGGCAAGACTCTCCTCACCATATCGAACATCAACACTACCATGGCAGAAGTCGAATTTCATCACCGTGATATTCGTAAAATCCTTAAAAATCTTGATACGCAAAAGGCATCAGGACCGGACGGAATACCTGCCATCGTGTTAAAGAAACGGCTCCAACGAACTAACACCCGTTTTTTCCAGGCTTTTTTCTCTGTCTTACGGAAAGGGGATTTACCCATCTTCTTGGAAAGTCGCTCGAGTGCAACCTGTTCCAAAAAAAGGCAAGAAAACCACGCCCTCAAACTATCGGCCAATTGCCTTGCTTCCAATAATCTCCAAAGTCATGGAACGTGTAGTCAATCAGCAACTACTCAAGTACCTCGAGAACAACAAAATAATCAGCGATAATCAATACGGCTTTCGCAAAGAGAGATCGACAGGAGATATATTGGCCTATGTCACTCATATATGGAGTAGGGCAATTGACAACTGCGGAGAGTCTCGAGCGATTGCGTTGGATATTTCAAAGGCATTCGATAGAGTTTGGCATGACGGACTGCTCAACAAACTACCGTCCTTCGGACTGCCAGCCTCTCTCTGCAGCTGGCTTGCCAGTTTCCTTAACAGCCGATCTCTGCACGTTGCAGTCGATGGACACACCTCGGACACATTCACCATCAACGCGGGCGTGCCTCAGGGCGCAATACTTTCACCAACTCTGTTCCTCATCTATATTAAAGACCTGCTGACCGAAACAAATAATCCTGTTTACAGTTTTGCAGATGACAGTACCCTTGTCTCCGACTTTAGATCAGAAAAACCCTTACCAGCGACTGAGACTCATCACCGCAGACAGGAGCAGATTACAGCAATTAATCAAGACCTGGAGAAAGTTCAAACTTGGGGCGACCGAAATTTGGTCCAGTTCAATGCAGCAAAGACCCAAGCAGCCACTTTTACCAAGAGGGCCAATACAGCGGGCCCTGACATCATTATGGCAGGGTCGACCATTCCTTCATCCTCGTCAATCGGACTGCTGGGTATCTCGGTCAACAGCAATATGTCCTGGCATGACCACGTTGCTAACATCGCAAAATCAGCCTCCCAGAAGCTTGGTGCGCTATTTCGCAACAAAAAACTCTATACACCGCAGCAGTTGCTCTTGCTCTACAAAGCGCAAATAAGACCGTGCTTAGAATATTGCTCACATATCTGGAGTGCCGCACCAAAGCACACCCTAAAGCTGCTGGATTCCATACAGAAGAGAGCAGTGCGTCTCGTCGGCGACCCGGAGTTGACCCGGAATCTAGATAGTCTGGAACACCGCAGACATGTAGCCGAGATATCTCTGTTTTACAGATACTTTCACGGCAGATGTTCCCAGGATTTGGCCCGCCTCATCCCGCCCCTGGCAGCTCCTGTCAGACAGTCACGACAGACGGCAAGAGCGCACCAGTTCGTCGTACAACTGGAAACTCCTAGAACATCGCTTTACAAGAACTCCTTTGTCTGGCGCACTGCATCACTGTGGAACTCACTCCCAGAACATCTGTTTCCCACTAATTACAACTTACAAATATTCAAGAGCCGTGTCAATCAACATCTTCGCACACACACCGCTCGTCGAGCGCCATAGGGTCTCCCTTTAGTGTGTGTGCCACTGCCATAAAAAAAAAAAAAAAGTTAAGGATTGTAAATTGTTTAAGACATCTTTTTCTTTCCTCGTTTCAAAAAGAAGACATTCTTTATATCAGGGCCATACAGACCAATTAAAGTCATCAAAATGTTGATATTTTCCTACACCACTGCCACGCATTTATTTGATGGGTTCAACATAATGAGCTTTTGTGATAATTAGGACATCAGCATCTTCCATAGCTTGCTGAAAATCAATTTTTTCATGATAACATTTTTCCATTAGCATAGATATCAACCGGCCTTTGTATTTGGAGTTTGCAAGAAAATTCGTCTGCGAGATAATAGGCACCATCGATTCTGTAAATGATATTGCAGCTGATTGTTTTCTTTGCGTCCTTATCAATCGTTCTATGCGCTTGGTGCTTTCACAAGCTTCGCCAGGGTAGCGATCGAAAATGGCTTTTTATTGTAGTTTGACTTGACATAACTGCTGCATGTCACGTCGTGGTGCCATTTGACCCGGTGCGTGGTGTAAGAAAAACCCTCCGTTCGTGACAAATTTTGTATCGTTCAAGTACGCCTGTTCAGTCGGTGCAAAAACCATGTACAATTATTTCCTATCATATGCTCACCGAAAAGAAAAGACGGATAGGGTAGGGGCTAAATTCATAGTGCAATACTTTCCGCAACTATTCATCTGAATCTTTTACGGTAGTCATTCCTTTGAAAAGTGAGGTTGGATTGATGACTACAGCCCTGTTTTCTTGAAAATCACTACCAATAATGCGTTGTATACTCATCTCCTTGAATAAGTGACAGTTGATCCTCTCATCTATGACAACACCTGTATTTAATGACATTAGGTCATTGGTTTCTGGGAAAGAAGGATGCTCATTAAATCAATTCAGCAACTTATGTGCGTCAGTGTTTCTCGCTTTTACATAGTACTTCTGCTGTCAATGTATTGTTCTGACGTTGTGAGTTCCATTCCCGTAAAGTGCTCAATTTCTTGGCACACATTATGCAGTGCTATAATTATTTATATTCATCTTGTCATAACGCCTGCAGATACTCTATGGTCGTGATAGAAATCACCACTAGTATTCATTAACTTCATTAGAGCTTGTTCAATTACTCCAGGTGCCACACTTCTACGAATGATAAAACATCCTCAAGTTTTTAAACGCTCGTATTCTGCAGATGGTATTGCAGTTTTCAAGGTATGAATGCCCTGGAGGTGAAGATAGCTGCATTTGGCATACATATTATGGCGTCTGGTGTGAAAGAAAGGAAGAATTTCATATATGGTTTGCATATGTACATCACAGTTGATGCTTCTTTCCGCTACAATGAAATGTTTAACCAAAGTCACTATTTCAGAATATACAACCCAGAGCTTGGTTGTGTTAGGGGCCACGTTCTGCCAACAGTCGAAGGTAAGCTTTGAATTCTTCTTGCACCTCTTTCATATTTTCCCTTACATCATTAGAAAGAATCGCTGTTCTGTTTTTTTATGAAGATCTCCTCCAGTTGATCCTATATTATTGGCGACAAAACTATTGACTGAATCACTACTTTGCCCAAAGTTCTGTGAGCGAACATATGAGCTTGTCCTGCCCTTGTGTAAGCGTGGCCAGACTTAATTTTTTCACTTAAAATCGCCTCATATATGGTATTGAAAAATTCAGTAAATCCACTACTTTTCATAATATAACCAATTATTGCTTTTGTAAGGGGCATCAGTAAATGAAATCCACCGGGTCTTATAATAACATTTGACAGAGCAGGATCATCGCGAATCCCACCAGACAGGTAACTTGGTTTAAGGTTTTAGTCTTCTCTATTCCGGTCAATAATGCTGTGAGTATTGTATCATAATCACTTGAAGGAGCGTTGATAAATGGCTGGTAACCAATAGGCGTTAGTTCAGGGGATGTCCCTTTTGACATCTTCCATAAATCCGTTCCATTCGAAGTGGCCAGCAATGTTTTTGCTTTTTCCATGGAGCCACAGAAGATCAGGCACAGATGACATATTTTATCTTGATTTCAGCTAAACATTCATGTTTTGTTCTTAGAAATAAAACGAATTTACTAAATAACAACCTTTAATAATAAATTAGAGTTTTAGAGCGGAAAGAGTGGGTTTTTGCGGAGACAGCAAATTTTCAACTAGCGCTTGTATTCGAACGGTTCGTCGGAAAAACTAAATAAATAAATTGGTAGGAAATTTTATGTTCTTTCATTTTGAATAGGAACGTTATTTATGAAAAGTTGATGGTTTCCGAGTTATAAGCAAAAACCACAAATTTTTTTTTTCCCATTTTTGCATTCTTTTCAAACTTACTTCCCTAAATTTTGTTACCAAACCTCAGATTCAGATTCAGCACTCCATAAAATACATATAATAAGCTGGGAATTGTTTTGAGCACAAATTAATTGTATTACAAAGCAAAATGAGGACATGTTTATTTCTCTTGCAAGAAATTTGAGACAATACTTTATTGTATTTTCAATAAAATATATAACAGGTAAATGGATAATCGACAAATCTGGCATTCCGTCTATTCTTCGATACTCGATCCCGAAAAAATGATTCCATAGTAATTAAAAAAATGAGAAAAACATACTTGTCAAACACATCATTTTCTCTCCATTTTCTAAAAGACAATTTGCTAAAGTGTTTCGGCTCTGCTTCCCTACAAAACGCTTTCCTCGAGGGCTTGTACAATTTCATTTGTATTTGAAAATAAGTCTCGGGCAATATTTTTAGAAACAATCTTTCTATTTCTACAGAATAGTTAAAGGAAAACTTGACAAAGATCCAGCAATAGTGGTATTATTTTACTGTTAATATTTCTTAATCTATATGCGCCATTCTCGTACTACTTCAACATTTATGGAAACTAGGAATTATCAGAATGGAAGAATTAAAATGAGTGTTTCTTTACGCGTTGCCATGAAAGAATGATAAAATCGCGTATACATTTGATTAAGATTATCGAATTTCGAACTAGACTTTTTGGCGCAGAAAAGACAAGGACATTGCGAGTATTGTCACGGAGATGAGAACTACTTGCTCACAGTCGCTCTGTGCTCTTTCAGGTTGCGTAGCTCAGATGGTGATAGAGAAGATAATTTAATTTGGAAACAAAAAGATGCCTAGTGACGACCCGAAATAGTATAATAATCAGAAGGGTGTGACACAAGGGAAAAACGATCTAAGTCACATGAAACACAGTGAAACATTAACCGATCTATCTTATACTTTTCATGCTGCTCTTTAACATGACGCCCGCAAACGTATCGAAAACCGATCGTACTCCGAGTAATTGTCAATATTGTCATTTAAAAAACAGACGCTGTATGGAAGAACGATCCAAGTCTACGCCGTTGTATGAAGTACCGATCTAAGTTCAAGCGCCAATGAAATTCGCCACAGAAAATATGGCGTAATATTACGGTGCCAATGTACTTCTCCGTTCACGTGTTGTAATTTTTACGAATATCGGTTATTATAAGTAACAAAATGAGTTCTAGTGGTAGTAATAGTAAGGATAATAGACCATGGGTATATTTAACCCGTAAAAGGAAATGTTACGGCCGTGTTAAAGATGCTGCTATATTACGAAAACCTGCCGTTCGTTGAAGGAAACCAAAGGGAGGATGAGTTTGATGTAAGGACCCAGTTTTTGAAGTGAATAATACTTTGGCTGCATGAGAGTGATTTTTCAGGGCCGCGTCACGAAACGCTTTGACAAATTTCATCTCGCAAGAAATATAAAGTATAAGACTCTCTCTCTCTCTCTCTCTCTCTCTCTTTATCTCTGTCTCTCTTATTAAATATTCACTTCTATCACGCTACTTTTTTTATTTTCAAACATTCAATTTAGGTTCATTTCGGATTTTGAAGTTTGTGATTCTATCATTCCCATTTTTCACAGGCAATATAAGTCCAGTTTCCCTATGACAATTCTACAGATGAAATTGATCCTGTGCAACATTTAATATGCTGTAAGTTAATTTTTTTAAATGAGAAATGACATACATCACGATGTTACACTCCCTCCCCAATTATGTCTTCTTCCCGTCCCGTAAATAAATTTTGGGGCCCAGTGCCCAATCTTGGTTTCATGGTTTTTGCAAATTCCCATTTCCCCATCATCATAATCCGTTCCCTACCTCACCACCTACCTTTGGGGGGCGGGCATTAGGTATGCCCCTTTCTTTAATTATTGGTCAATCAACAAATCCAGCAAAAAAGATAATTTTTATTATTTTCCATTTTACAGGATTCCTTCACCTTTAACTGGACTTAGATCGTTCTTCAATGGTTTTTTTTGTATTTAGAGAATATTTTTAGCTTTTTTTTTGCAAAATTTAATAAAAACATATCTCTGATCACGTTGCCTTATTACAATTTAGATATTAAACATTAACAAAAACATGTGTTTTATTGAAATATAAAATAGTCAATTCGTAAGGTTTTCAAACTACAAATTGATTTTTCTCGAAATGTAATTTTTGTGATCGTTTTTCCCCTGTGGTCTTCGTATGTCTCTTTGTTAGGGAGTGGCTAATAATGACGGATCATTTTTGGACTTAGGTTGATCCGTTAATTTAAAGTTTATATCAATATACTATTAAGTTCTGGTTAATTTAAAAGGTTTGTTTTAGATTGACTTATTTAAGTTGATTGAAATTAAAATTATGATGCCTTTTATGCAGGAGCAGTTAATATCACACATATTACACACTAGTAGTACACATACGCTGACATATTTCTCGAGAATTTATTTAGTCAATTTCTTTGCAATGAAAGAAGCAATCAATAAAACTTAAGAAAATTACGCTGAAAATAAGTTTGTTTTTAAAAGTAAGTTTTGTGTAATCTTAGTATGTTTCATAATTTATGAAAGATTGCCAATTGTATGAAATTCTAAAGCGTCTGTAACTGCACAAATTTTAAGGAAATCGAATTATGAAATACACAGCCCTTTAGCAAAATATTAAAATCAAAATTTAACATGTACAGTATTATACATAAAAGTAGGGCACATTTTAAAATATTGTTCACTTGTATTATTCATAGAACACTTAGAATTGACAAATCAATGTTTTCGACAGAGACATTATTATAATTTGTAGGTACATATAATACCTCGGATTTTTTGTCAAATTAAACATTCTGCTAGGATTGTAACGTGGCAAACACTACCAAACTCAGAAATGTAGTTTCTTTCCTTTCACTGGTAGATTGATGTGGTTGATATTCTCTTTACTCATTAAACTTAACATACTTATTTCAATCTATATCTTATAATTTAAAACATTAACTATTTCATACTATGGAATATCTGGGAATGTACCCGACCCGTATCGCCGAAGCGTTCCGTGGTCATCTCTCATTTTCCAGCGTTCTCTTGGTGGATGTCAGAGATATCCTTTGACAACTGACGTGGCGTTGTCAATGTGGTCATTGATGACGAGTGGTCTTCCCTTCCGACCGATGAACGTGTAGGGTAGAAAATACAATTTTTCGAAGTTGAGATATTATCGTTGTAGTTTTGACCATCAGATCCAGTATTCCTAATAATTTATCATCAAATAAATTGGCAAGCACCTTGCAATAATATTTTCAGGTATTATCGGCAATATCGTCTCACAAAAATATTTTATGTAAATGAGGTTACCCTTTTCAAAAGGTATGCCATATCTTTGTGTTTCTATACTAGGTTGTTGACCCACATGGCGTGACGTGCAGCTTTACATGGCGCGGTAAAGCACTAATTGGGGCCAGCGGCCAGCTAAGTAGCCGTATAAGTGAGGGAATATTCATCAACTACTGCCAGTGAATTCCACCTTTAGTATGACTTTCATATGAAAATGATATAAAAGTATGCCATATAATTTCTTACCTAATCTTTATCAAACCTACCGTTAAATGTCTTTTTATCGCTTATTACTTTTTATCATATCTATTACCGTCTCTTACCCTTATTTGATTAATTAATACTTAATTTCTTCATTACCGTATATGATATTATCTTGGTTAGAAAATGTGTTGCTAATAGTATTGTAATTATCTGATCTCCTTTTTGGACTACCTACATTTACTTATATGCTACGTACTTACTGTAATTTACTGTAAGCCTTATGACAGTAGACCGTCTTACATAACTATAACTTTAGGTTCTTGTCCGTAAGCAGGTGACCGAATTGAGCTCACTTGATTTCCCGTGTATATCTTAATTGAATATTTATTTTCTCCACAGGTTAATTTAATTTGATTTAATACTTTTTCATCGCTGCCATGGGATTAATTTATAATAATTTTTTTATTTAGGGGATTAGTCTTTATTTGATGAGTTTTATTTAAGACGTTCCGTAATTATCTGTTCTGGTTAAAGTTCTGACTATATGTCAGAACTTTAACCATTCAGATTTTAGTTACGAATATTAAAAAAAAACTAGGCAGTACTTTAATCTCATCCGGCAACACTACCGGGTATCATCCTACATCTGAAATTTGGAAATATGTTAGCTTGGGTTAGTAACTCCCCGTATAGAAAGATTCAATACTACCTATTCAACGTAATTCTCTATCTAATAATATAGAGGCAGTCTTAGAAGAATCATCACAGTCGACTATGGTTCTGCTATCTAAAAACTAATACAAATATTTAAGAATCTCTGCGGAATTCACGCTTCACAAGAATAAATTCTCACTACTCCATACGCGAATAAAAATCAAAATATTTTATTTTTGCGACAAATAAAACATATAAACCGAGGGGTCATCCACTAGCGAAAAATATGTACCAGTAATGCACATT
>JAEQML010068016.1:0-18603 GCA_016904865.1 Pissodes strobi | reverse complement strand
AACTTTACTCTATCGTTGACTCAAGCGGTACATGCAGTAAACGCCTAATAAATCAATTTAAATATAGAAGTAGAAAAAATTGGTTTTTGAAACAATCGAATGAGTAATATATTTTATCCGAGAGTTAAGAAGTTTTTTAAGTCTCCCATTTTACGGGAGTCAAGAGCTTCATTACCGCATGCTTTCTGTACTGCACTCTTCTTTAGCAATGACGTTGTCACTCATTTTGGGACAGATAGTGAAAGATTTACAAAATAGTGACCATAAAATTTTGTACTAACAACATGGCTATACCAGTTATTGACTGACTATCTACTAAAGGTAAAAATAATATTAAAACCTTGTTTTTTAACAATACAGTAGATATGAATTTGTATAAGCGAGCTTAGATGAAATATTGTATAATACAGATACTTGCGTATTTACACAACTTGTGCTATGTACTTATTGTGAACACATATATTATATTTTCTACAACCAAATTATGTATCGTTAATATGACAGGAATGTTTATTCTCGTATGTCAAAACGCAAAATAAATAATAAATTTCTATCGCTTCATTCATATGTTATTTCTATATTGAAAATTAAAACTGAATCTTTTTTAATTTCTCTAAATACGTTTTCGGTTGAAGACAAATATAGCATCTAATACGTGCGATAAATACGTCTTTGCCTTCGGTCTCATGCTTTGAGCTCGATTTGCAACTTTCGCGCACAATGCAGTATCATATTTTTTCAAATTTAAAATTGTACTGATTGTGTGCATATTATAAAACAATTGCACTAGATCAAGGAATGGGCAGAGAACTCTCTAAACAAGGAAATTAAACTCGCCATAAAAACTAAAGACGAGAACTAGAAATAGTTGTCTGTGAGTGTTGTACGACTGTCAACAATACTAGCGTAGGTAATTATTTATTCCGAAGCGAAGATTTGTATCTCTGGTGTAAAATGCTCGACAAAGAAGTAAAACTGGATTGTAGACATGGTATTCGTGTCTACTGAATTAAATTCTAAGTAAATTTCTACTTCCTTATGTTCAAATTAAAAGAAAAAAGTTCACTCGAGCGGTAATCAAATACGTCCAGCACGCGCGATAGTTGATTTATGTAAGTAAGTGGTGCTAACGAATAAAGCACAAATTATTGTGCCGATTTAAAACTGGCTTTTCAGTATACCAGGTTGTTACGAGATTTAAAGAAATATTTTTAATAATTTTGTTTGGTGCCACATTTGTATAAATGCTCTGATTTTAATATATTTGATTCGTATTTGTTAAATCTTGAAAATTAAACTTAAAGAATCTTCACATGGCAAAAGAAGCTACTCTGCCAGTGGAAAAAAACCTCGAATCAAAGTTCATTTGCTTTTAATTATGGTGCGAAAGTTAAAATTGTTAATTAGAAAGGGTTAGTTTATAATATACATAAAAATATTGTGTGAGATTATAAACCCTTCAAGGCATTTTCTCCATTAATATGTTAAATCTCCCACATTAAAACTGTGAACAAATTGCAATTAATCCCATTTGGCGACCCGTGTGAGTTCTAAATTGATTTGTATGGTCTCTTGAATTGTCGACATTGAGTTAACTTTTGCTTATGAAAGTCGTATTCGTGTTTATCAATTACGTTTCTTTTCACGGTTCTCATGGGAATACACATCTTGAAGATCGACATGCACATTGATCTTATTAACGAGTAAGTAGTTATATTTCTTATAAATCTATATATGCTAAATAGGGGAAAATTACTTCTGGTATCTCCATGTTTATGTATTGGAGTAATGAAGAGAGTAATATTGGAATAGAAAATAATTATGAAATGTTGCCATTAGATAGGCCTGAATTTTTAATACAGCTTAATTAAGAGAGAATTACCTGCCAAATACGAAGTCCTGTAAGCCATAACTTCTACCTAATTACCAGCAAAAACGATCCAATGCGAAGATGACCATATAGACCAAATTTACCAAAAACTAACCAAAACTGAGCCAATTTGTAGGTATTTTCTATATTAAATTTAACTTAAATTATTTAAGGCTCTCAGCACCAACGAGAACGATGTCAGTGTAAATTATTATTATAAAAAATAATTATAATTTACAAATCTGATAACCATATACCTAAGTTCCTTTAGCAATGAGTTTCGCGCGGATCGTTTCGCGATTGAGTTAATTTAAAATAAGCTGCATAAACTTTCTCAACAAACAAATCGAGAAAGTTTAGTAATCGAAAAACGTATTTTTTGATAACAAAAATCTTACGCGTGTGCATGTAATTTTTGATAATCTTATGCATATTAGAAAAATAAATAGCATCTCCATATTTAAAAAAATAAATTGAATCCTTTCATAACAGACTTATTTAACTTGCATATACTGGGTTTTGTATAAGGGTGCTTTTTTCCTTCTAATATAAAGTGAGATTAACCCAACAGCTGCTTGCGTCTAATCATGTTGCGATTAACATTTTATTACTGGGTTCCGTTCTTAAGACGTGGACCAAGCAATCTCCGTCATACAGCGTTGCAACGTTTAGGGTTTCACCCCAGATCTGGAGAAATTTTATGTGCTTTGAGTAAAAAGAAATGCGTTGGGGAACTTGAGGATAAATTTACGTTTCTTAAAATTTTAAAAATGACAGCAGTGCCATGTGGCAAAGGTGGTACCCATGCCGACTTAGAGAAGTGCTCTATGAAGGAGTTTGTTCGCGAAAGCGTTGAAATCATTTAGACGATAATATGTCCAAGTGTTATCAATCTTTTTTTCTGAGTCCCGTGACCCCTATAGACGTTGAAAATGCTATAAACGACCTGAAGCACTCTCCTGCAATTGTTATTTATGAGGTGAATAGCAAAATGGTAAGGGCAACAAAACCCTTTTTGATTCCTGCACTGACTCATCTTTATAATGTTGATGGAGAATTTCCTGCTGCATTGAAGTCTTTGCGGGTTGGGCCAATCTTTAAACAGAAGGGAGACAGGGAGGATGTGGAAAATTACCGTCCTATATCTATCCTGCCAATATTTGGGGAAATATTTGAAATGTTGCTCAAGGCCAGGCTCGTCAATTATATTGAGAAATATAAGTTTCTTAACTCATCTCGGTTTATAGGAAGAAAGGATCATTCGACTATCCAGGCCATATTAAAACTAGTGGACGGCATAGTTGGAGACTTTGAAGAAGGCAAAATCACAGGTATTACTCTTCTGGGCCTTTGCAAGACCTTTGACTGTGTTGACCATGAAAGGCTATTGTTTAAATCTGAGCACTATTATGGTATTAGGAGCCTGCCACTACAGATGCTAAAATCATATCTTTCTGACAGGGTGCAGTCTATGGGAAGTAGGGGTGATTTGTCGGATCCCCAGAGAGTTATGTATGGAGTGCCCCAGGGCTCAATCCTGGGACTAATTCTTTTTATCCTGTACATGAATGACCTAACCCACTAGTTTGATCCAGATTCCTGCATACTCTATGCTGATAACACAAATTTAATCTCCTCAGACTCTAACCTCCCAATGCTTAACGACAAGATGGCCACCACTGAGGAAAGGGAGAGGGAGTGGTTTATCCAAAATAAGTTGAGCATGAATGCCAAGAAAACCCAAAAACTTGTCCTTTCATCAAATGCTCGGCTCTGGATTGGAGATTCTGTGATGTTGTTGGGAATTACTCTTGATGATAGACTGAACTGGCATTGTGACATCGATCAGCACTTTTGTGCTAAGAAGGTTAAAGCAACTTGTGGATGAATCGACCCTGCTCACTGCTTATTATGCATTCTTTTTCAGTCATCTTTCATATGATACCTTACTTTGGGGAAATTCAGGTCGGGCAACTGGGGCTTTTCGCTTGCAAAAAAGAGCAGTTAGAATTATTGTAGGAGCAGGTTGCAGGGAAAACTGCAAACCATTTTCATCCAGTATAAACTCCTGACTCTACCAGGAATATACCTGTATCAATCTCCTGTAGAGATTCATAATAAAAAGAGTGAGCTATTGAGGAATGGGGATATTCATGAACATAGTACCAGGGCTGCAAACCAGTTGCGACCTGAAATGCTTCGACTGCAGATTTCTAAAAATAACTCACTGCCTCTCAATGTCTATAACAAGCTTAATACTATTACTAAAGTTCTGAACCTAAAACAATTTAAATCAACAATTAAGGGATACTTGATAAAAAATGCCTTTTACAGTGTCTCTGAGTATATGGATGCACCTCCCATGGATTAGAGTCTTAAACAAACCCACTACAGATTGGTTGATTTTTGAATCTTGGGAAACAGTCTGTCTGGTTCATACCACATAATCTCTCGAATTATTCAACCTATCGTATTTGTAAACAAAAATTTTTTGTCTTAAAATGCAGATCGAAGTCGGTAATGAGTAAAATTTGACCAGTGACGTAGTACTTTTAAGAGATTGCTAAAATTAAAAAAAAAATTAATAAATTCGTAATATCTGCTAATGATAAAATGGATGTCATATTTGAAACAAAAATTTTTCGAATTAAGATGCACATCTACCTAATAATTATTTAATTACATGTTAAAAATTATATAAAATTGACATATATTTACTTAGGACACAATAGAGTGGATAAAATTTTAAAATTGGAATGACTTTTATTATTATTGGAGACCCCAATACGACATTCAAAAGTTGGCCTGCAGATATTCTTCAAAGCTGTAAAAAAAACCCATCACAAAGCATTGCTCTTATTGAGGCAGCAAAATGTTTTTCATCTAGTTTTTAAAGTTATTTTGCAATTTATTCAAAAATGCTGGATCATAGTAGGTGGTTGAGATCCGAGATCTAGTAAGTAAAATAGTAAATAGTAAAATAGACTACCTGGAAACTTGTTTCCAAGTAGTCTATTTGCCTAGTGTTGTGATCTTCGATTATATTTATCTAGGTTTTCTTTTTAATATACACAAGGCATTCAAAAATGTAACGTGACGGTAATGTGAAAATGTTTAGTTTTTTAAAAATGATCCCCTACCCTTGCATCATCCCCACATCCCTAACCCTAAGAGCACTTCTCTTCTCTGCAGCTTAAAGATTCTCTTGGCCTGCGGTGCATGGTCCCATGCAGGTCAAAGGAGCGTAGTTGCAGGTTGACTGTATTAATGTATGAAAGACCATTAGCAAAACAGCCCTATCCACTGTCTTTTTTAAGTTCTTAAGAAGAAAAATTTGATTGGATAGCTTATTTGCCACAAGCTCTATGTGCCGATAGAAGAGAACAGTAGGATCCAAATGAATCCCTAAGAATCTCACTGCATCCGAACTCTCAATCATTGTATCCTCAGTGTTTCTTAAAGAAAACAACATTTCCTCTGTTTTGTTCACGTTTAGGCTAGGTATATTTGCATGAAACCATTGTCTCAAACCCGACACTACCGCTTCCATCATCGCCTTTAACTCCTGCCGGTCTTTATTCGTATCTAGGGCTGTGGTATCATCTGCAAAACGCAGGACCTTGCAACAACTAGACCGGTCGATATCATTAACATAGACGATGAGCAGCAGTGGTCCCAAAATCGAGCCCTGCGGTACACCGTTAATATGGCGCTCCCCAGATAAGTTTCCACCCGAGCAAGTTTTTGTGTTCTACCTACAAGATATGATTTTAGAAGTGATAAGCTAAGATTACTGAGGCCATAACTTTTTAGTTTGCGGATAAGAATTTCACGGGATATGCAGTCCAAGGCCTTCGAGAGGTCGCAAAACATTGCCCCCACATGGGAACCCATCTCGAAGCCCTCGACCTCATACTCCAGAAAATCCAGAATCGTTCTTGATGTTGATAGATTTTTTCTAAATCCAAACTGAAAATTTTATAGGTTGTTGTTTTGCTCGAAATAATTTTGGAGCTGGTTTTTTAAGGGTAACTCGAAAACTTTTGAAATTGTTGTAATCAATGATATTGAACGATGATAATTTATATCACTTCTACTTCCTCTTTTGAAAATTGGGATAACTTTTTGGATTTTAAAACTACTCGGGTAGACACCTGCACGTATACTTAAATTAAAAAGATCTGTTAGAGGATAAAGTAAATGTTCTCTTAGCTGTTTCAGAAGGGGTACATTTAATCGAATCAGCATTCAAAGTGACCTTCGGAATAGCTTTAAGTGTCTCTTTGGCAATACTTGAAAAAATTATTGAATTCGGACGCAGTGATGTCCATAGGGTCATTACCTTTTCCTTACGCCTCTGCTCATTTACTACTTGCCAGGCAGCCCTCACCCTATTATCAGCTTTCAAAATAAAATCAGAATTGGTCTGTCTTTTCGCCAAAATAATTTCCTCCCTGTACCTTTTTCTAAACATTTTAACTTCATCAGAAAGTCTTGGGCAATTTTTATTTGCATAAAAAATGCAAGGTATTACGCATTTGGCGCAAGTGTTCATTGGACCAGGACACACGCTAGCCCCTCACCACGCTCTTCACATTGACAGCCAAAGAGGTCTCCATGGCATCAACCATGCCATGCGGTCCATGAATGTGGACACCTTTTCCTCCGCTGTACCCGAGAAGCGTAGGAAGGACCAATAAGCACCCTCTAGAATTGTAAACATGTTTTGAATGCCCTGTTGGGTTATTGGCTTGTGGAGAAATTCCTTTTTGGTTTGTATACGCTTTTTATCATAATATTCAATCTCAATTTGCACCGCTCTGTGATGGGATAACATAGCTTCAAAAATTGAAATTGACAAAAATATTATCGATGCAATTTGTTTCCCTTGTGATTTCAAAAATGTCTTGTTAAAAACCATATGATTGTAAGATATCAAAGAAACTAGTAGTTTGATCTGACAGGTTGTTAAAATTAATATTAAAATCCTCAGCCTAACAAATAAAATTGTTTTTAAAATTTGTGAAAGGCTCTAAAAGACTAATTACCACATTTACAAACACATTAAAATTTTCTCCTGAGGGGGGGGGGGGGTAAATGGCAACTACAATGACATTTTTGGTCTTGACTTCAATGGCACCTATCTCTCAGTTCATCTTCACCGACAATTCGATCAAGTCCGTTCTGTCAATTACATCCATATCAGTTTTTATTAGAACCCATGCGCCCCCATGTTTGTGGGCTTTTCTTGTGAAACTTGAAACATGGTTAAACCCACAAATGTCCAAGGAATCCACTAAATTTTTGCAGAGAAAGTCATCTGTAAGACACACAACGTCCACTTTTTCCCGTGCATCAAAAAGAAACACTTCTTCTGTCTTGTTCCGAATAGAGCGGTGGTGAAATTCTCTTAAGCTAAAGGCTGGGGTGGATTCTGAGTCGGAGTTTCTCCTGGTTCGGGGATCTCCTCTGCAGATGTAAAAAATGGTTTACGACAACACCTGCTCCCCATAGGTCTCGTGACAAATTAAGGATTAATTTCTCACTTGAATCCTAATTTAATACTGCAGGGTGATCCGCTGTATTTTGATTAATGGATATTGGTTTTAGAAAGAAGTTTCTTTTAGTATTTTTCCTGAACCATCATAAAATGAAATCAGAAAAAAAACAATCGAGCATCAGAAAAAATATATGAAATTTTGTTATTAATTATGATTTTTTAAAATGGAATACCTGGTTTTTCTTTTCACCATTTGATACATAATTAGTTTCTGATTTTAAGGGTTAGGCATTATTTTATGCCGTTATTGAATTATATTGAATTTTACATATTTACTTTTTTAAATAACTAACAATTTACTAACCTATTAATTTTAATTTATTGTCATGGTTATTATTGTCTCTCTGACAAGCGGATGATAATGTCAGTTGATTTCCTATGAATGATGGGATAAGCGTGACGCACGCCAAGAATATAGAGCTAAATAATACTCCTAGTGCCAACACTTTTCAAAACAATTTTAATCAATAAACAACACAATATAATAATTTATTGCAAAGTTATTTTAACAAGTGCTCAAAGAGTTCCCCGCCCATTTGAATGCACAAGCGGTAGCCTGCTTTCAATCGATCTATGGCATGTGTAGTAAAATCTGGCCTTTCATTATTTAAAATACTAATTTCATTTTCTATATGAACTTTCATTTTTTCAATATCATTCAGCCGCATTATTTTATCTTTCAAATATCCCTACAGAAATGTATCTAACGGGGTTAGGTCCGGACTCGTAGGAGGCCATCCAGTTACACCACCACGACCAATCCAAGTATCATAATTTTGATTTGAAAATTCCCTGACAAATAGAACACTATAACCCGGTGCACCATCCTGCTGCCATATAAAAAGTCTTGCTACATTTAGAGGAAAGTTGGTGACAATTTCATCAATCTCGTGATATCGGTGTCCGTTTAATGATCCCTCGAAGAAGATTGGGCCAGTAATCTTATTACGAATGATACCACACCAAACATTTAACGATATCCGTCCAGATAGCATAATTTCAATAGTTAAAAAAGGATTCTGTGATGCCCAAAAATGTGTATTTTCGGGATTTGAACCGATGCTGTATTAAAAGAACTTTCAACTGTCCAAATAATATTAATAAATAAATCTGCATCAATTTGTAATAAATGTATCATATAGCGACGCGACACTATTCCAATCGCCTTTGCTTTTGTTCATAAGATAACTTCTGCACTTTGTATAGTTTATAATCATGAAATTTAAGCTTTTTTAATATCCAAAAGACTCTTCCATCAGATTTCCCTAGATATCCTGAGCAGTTTCTAATATAATTTTTGGGGATTCTCTGAAAATAAAATAATTTGACGATAGCAGCATCAAAAATGAAAACTTCATTTGGTAAATCACCTTAAAAATACAAAAGGACAGCAAATTCTTCATGACATCTTGTTTTTCTTCGTAAAGTTTTTCGTGCAAGTAATTGATTGAAAATGTTTCGAAAAATGTTGGCACTTTGAGTATTATTTACATCTGGATTCTTGACTTGAGTCACCCTTATTACATCTACAGATCATAAATATCTTAAATATTTTTAGCTTCTCTACCTCAGTGTAACCCACATTCATAGGAAAACAACTGACATTATCATCCGCTTGTCAAAAAGACAATAATAACCATGACAATTAATTAAAATTAATTGGTTACTAAATTGTTAGTTATTTAAGAAAATGGGTATATAAAATTTAATATAATTCCATAACGGCTAAAAATTATGCCAACAACCCTTATATATATGAAATCAGAAAAGAATTCTGTATCAA
Source organism: Pissodes strobi (assembly GCA_016904865.1). Lineage (NCBI taxonomy): Eukaryota > Metazoa > Arthropoda > Insecta > Coleoptera > Curculionidae > Pissodes > Pissodes strobi. The sequence goes on along the minus strand of JAEQML010068016.1, from coordinate 9,390 downwards.
ACCGTAAAAAGAAAAAGCAGGTATTCTATTAGATTCCAGTAGATAGGTAGATAGATATTTATTTGATTTCGAGTACTACAAAGTTACAGTAGAAAAGAGCAAGTAAAAAAAAATACAATAAAAAAGTGATTAAAAACACAATGATTAAAATATGTCACATTATTACCTTACAAAAAAAAAATATATGTATATAAGAAAGTATACAAAACACAACACAAAAATATGTTAGTAACATAACATAAAGAATCAACAAACAAATAAATCAAATAAATCAAACGAAGTCAGCGTGCGACAATAACCTCAATAATATTTTAGTTAAAATTATTTAAAAACTCTGAAATTTAATAATTTTTTTAAGAGCCTTTTGAATCTTCTCTCTGATAAGCTTTTCAAATCCTGAGGAAGAGGCTTGTATAAACGTAGGCGAGCAAAAATTGGTGAATTTTTGAAATATTCGTGGTTGTGTTGCTGAATACAGAATTTGTCCTGGTATCTTGTGGCATAATCATGAAAATTTCCTTTAACAACAAAGTTAGATCTATTTTTATGAACGTATGTTAAAATATTAAGTAGATAAATGGAAACTACAGTAAGTATTTTATATTTTTTAGAAGTGTCCCTGCGACTAGCGATAAAGGGTAGGTCGAACATCAGTCGGAAGATTCGTTTCTGTGCAATGTGTACCCTCTCGGCATCACGAGCCTGGGGACAGCTATCTTGTATGACATTGTTGAATAAGCTAAAGAATAATAAACGTTGAGTACCTAATGCCTTTCTATTAAGTGATTTTTTTAAGGAGCTTAACATGAAAATTTTTGCTGAGCTTTAAGCAAACGGATTCAATATGGTGGCACCAGGACAATTGACTATCGATCGTAATACTCAAAAATTTGGCTGTATTCAGTTCTAACGATGTGACCTCCAAAATGAAATGACAGGTTTAGTGGTAGTTGCCTAACAGTTGAGATCTCCAGGCAGTCTGTTTTACTACAGTTAATCATAATATTATTACTATTGCACCATTCGGTTAATTCAGAGAGTATGATCTTTACATCTTCAAGCAGAACTTGGCAACACCTATTCGACAGAACTACCGTGGTATCATCACAGTATTGAAAAACCATACCCTTGGTGATATGTTCAGGAAGGTCATATATAAAGAATATAGAAAAATTAGAGGCGCCAGAATCGGCCAGAATACTGGCTTGTGGAGTGCCTAGGTCTAAATCTTTAATTGCATTAAAGAAAATTTTTAAACTTAGGCCATCTTACGATTTGACAGAATAGTTATTTATGCAACAAGGGTGTAAAGTGATCCTTTTTTATGAATGGGAATATTGTCGCATGAGCCGTAGGCGAATGCGACAATGCCATGAATAAAAAAGGGCACTTTACACATGCGTAGCATACAAAATTTTTTCTATTACAAAAAAATATATGAAAAAATTTAAATATTATTTTACGCACTAGTGCGTAAAATATATTATTTTACGCACTGCTCTAAATGTCAAAAAATATGTCAGATTTACTTTACGCCCTAGTGCGTAAAATAACTTATTTTACGCACTGCACATTAAAAAGGCCTATTTTACGAATCTTAGAGAGTGCGTAAAGTGAATACTTTACGCACGGTAGTAGAAAAATTATTTTATAAGATGTTTGAAAAGGCCTCTTATTCCCAGTTTTTTATCTTTTTCACTACAAAGTCTTTATGAGCGGCATCAAAAGCTTTAGTAAAGAAAAAAGAAAAACACAATCACAGTCTCGTTATCTTGTTTATTGTAAATATGCTGCAGCAGGTCCGTGCACTCCTAAGTATAGTCGAGAATCCTGGACGGAAGCCGTACTGCCTTTAGAGAGCACATTGTTTTGGTTTAAAAATAAGAGAAACCTGTCATAAAGTATATTTTCAAAAACTTTGGAAAATATGCTTAAGATAGAAATTGGGAGGTAGTTTTCAACATTTTCAGGATCGCCCTTTTTAAAGATAGGGGTCATATAAAATTTATATGACTTCTGATGCTCGATTGTTTTTTGGTTTCATTTTATGATGGTTAAGGAACATTACTAAAGTGTGCTAATTTAAACTACTTTCTAAAATCAATATTAACGGAGATATCCGTTGATCAAAATATAGCGAATCACCCTGTACTTTTCTATTGTGAGTTTTCGGATCGCTTTTAAATTAAGATGACAATACCGGATATTAAATTTAGTCACTAAATAGTTAAACATCGGATAATACTGAAGTGGTAAATATAAGGTAGCAAATAACGGATAATAATTAGGGGGTCCACGAAGTAACATATCAGATCGTTGAGCAATGGACAAATTCAGGTAAAGCTACTGCAATTATTATTGTTATTTTCGTTTTTAGGTCATTTCGTCTTTGACTATTATTACATATAAATAAAAAATACAAGCTTTGATAGTCATAATATATGCTTTTTTCTGAAATTTAAAATTGTACTCATTTTGCGTAAAACAATAAAATTATATACTAGATAAAAGAATAGGCGGAGAAGTCTATAAAAAATTATTAACACGGCATAAAAACTAAAGACAAGAGTTAGAATTTCCCGTTTTATGGCCAATTTTAAATCGGATAAAATCGTATTTAATTCCTAAAATTTGTTTAAAGTACCATTCAAATATTCGTGATAATTTATTGGGACTTTTGTTCTGCCCATAGGGAATGAAAAAATATTCATATTCGTGGTAAGTTTCTGGAGGAACAATATACAAACCCCAAAATTAATTATAATAAATAATAGTTTCTACATGATATTGGCATCAGTGGCCTTGCCTCATGTTAATGAATCAATTAGGTATACCTAATAAGTCTTCTTCGTGCAAGCAGATTCGAACTTAAAATCAATATAATGTTAAAAATTGACTTGGACCACACGTTGAAGCGCCCCATTGTTACATTTCCTTTCAATTTGCATTTGATTTTAGTAAGAACGGCATTTTCACCATTGTTTCGAAACGTCCCACGTTAGATTTGGTGTATATGGAAGAATATAATTGGATATAAACTAAAAATGTGTTTCATCTTGTAAGCGTATATGGAGAACTTTGTTGCAATGCCTCCGTAACTGGGGAAATGAGAGTGGTATTTTATTTTTTATATAAGAAAAGTTGGGTTAAAAAATATAATTAATGGAAAATTTCATGATGATGGGATGGATAACGTTCTTGCAATTCAATATAGACAGTTTTCTAATTTCTACTGAACTGCATACTAGCATTGCTATTAATTATTTTAACATAAAAGAACCTTTGTTAACACATAAATAATATACTATAATATAGGTACTAAACACGGGTATTTGTGCCATAAAGCGGCACTGGATCACGAACCGTTATCGACTATTATTCTTGGTTGTTAAAGTTTACATTTATCATTTCTTCTTCCCTTCGAATTTTTTTCGAGTTCTATTATTCATTTTTGAAAATAATTATTATTACACTATCTTAAAAAAGTAATATTAAAATGTTAAAATAGGTACTACAAAAAATTAATACTAAAATAATAACTAATTGATTTGGTTCGCTTCTCACAAAAATGTTCTCCTTTCACCGATGCTTTTTCGTACAGTTTCATTTTTATGTTTTCCATTATGAAAATCGCCATTTCTTTCTTCATTTCGGAGTGCATTCGAGTTATATTATACACAAAAAAATTATTAATCAGTTTTAAATAGTTTGTTATATTTTTCATGTTGTTTAAATAAAATATTAATTAAATGGTTAATTGTTTCTTCCTTCGCTTCGAGGTATTTTCGAGTTTTATTATATATGTTAAGAAACGGTAATAAAACTGTTTCATACGATGTTTTTTTTTATTAATTATAACTTAATTTTTATATTAAAAACACCAAATAAATGCGCAAAGTTTCCAAATTTAAATTGAATACCAAGTGTTGGGGAGCCTTTTAGTGTTCTCTTTACACATAAACTTGGAATTTATTTTAACATACTTCCTGTTGCACCTGCCGATATTATAAACAGTAATTTAGATACCGATTTTTGTCGCCTATCCAAAAATAGATTTTATTTTGCAAAACTTTTCAATTTTAATAGATAGCATGTTTAGTGTCTTTCGATCGTTCCAAAAGACAAACAATAAATCGCCCTACTGAACAGATGGTATTGTGTTTTCAATCAAGAGTTTTACTGTTTCAACATAAAAAAGTAATAAATAAAATAGCATGTTTTATAGAATATTATTCAACGAGCAGGTAATGATGGTTATTATTCATAAGGATGATAATTTTATGAGAATGAGTAATAACCATTACATGCGAGTGGAATATTATATTTTTTCTACGATTATTGTATACTCCTTTGTCTGGCGCACTGCATCTCTGTGGAGCTCACTCCCAGGACTATGTTCCCCCCTAATTACGACCTACAACTATTCAAGAACCGTGTCAATCAACATCTTCGCACACACACCGGTCGTCGAGCGCCGTATGATATTCCTTTAGTGTGTGTGCTACTGCCATAAAAAAAATTGGTGAATTGTATTATATTGCGAGTCAAAAGTTTTACTTTTCCACACGGCTCTTTCCAGTACCAACATGCGTGCGAAAAAGTGAGGATTTGCGCAAGCTAGTAGAAAAAAAAATTATGTGCTTCACCTTTATAAGCACACAAGTGAAGTGAAACTTCTGAAAGAGATATTAGGAATTGAGTTTTAATTTTTTTAAGTTTTTTTTTGCTTAATTTTTGCCCCCCGTTTCGACATTTAAAAAAAAAATTATGCTTTTTTTTACAAGGCATTTTTTTTCGTTCCATTTTTTCCAGCCCCGACTTCGTAGCTCAACTCCTTCGCCTATTTTTTTCCTCCCCGGTCCCACCATATATTCAAGGGTATTATAGGCTCCCATGAGACGCACCTGCTATAAAAATTTTGACCCCGTAGCTCTTCCCGTTCTTCTGGGGTTTTTGTCCAGGATCCTCATTTTACCCCGGCTACCTGTCCTGAAAATTTCAGTCCTCTAGCTATACTGGAACGTGCTTCATTAAAGTGTTCACTTTGATTTTCGTTTCATTTTTTCAAAATTACTACCCTGGCTAAAGAAGTTTCACTTCACTAATCACAGCAGTAGTAGATAGCAAATTCGTGAAGAATTAATTTGAACATTTAAATATGAAATTATTAAATTCAAACCTTTACATAGATCGTTACCGTCGCGTTGTTGCATTCACTTATCTAAACGCCAAACTGTAAGCATCGGTGGTTCAGTGGTAGAATGCTCGCCTGCCACGCGGGCGGCCCGGGTTCGATTCCCGGCCGATGCAACGTTTTTTTGTTTCTAAGAAGAAATTTAATACTATTAAAATATTTTGCAATTCTCTACAAAATTTTAATTTATGAATGTTTCCACAGAGAAAATATTATAATCTAAAAATAGTATGATGATGTTGCCTAACTTAAGCGGCATAAAAATGTATATAAAATTGACAGTGGTGTATATTTAGATCCGTGCTATGCATACATTTCCCCCCATAATTTCGACGAATACTGGTCAAGTTGATGCTAGTACTTGTTCAAAAACCATTTTGAACACTCTTTCAAATCTAACTAGATCGTTAGTTTGGGTTAGTTTGGGTTAGTTTGGGTTAGTTTGTACAATTTAACATTCCACGCCACTGTCCTCGCATTCCAAATAAATTAAAAGCCATGGCGATACTACTAACGCCATCTCTTGGTTACAACGTTTATTCACTGCGCCAGGCAGTCTAGAAAGCTAAAAGTTAAGCATCCTCAAAAGGCCTCCGACCAATCATAGCGCTTCCCGCTTTATCCCGGCGTTGTAACCACCTTTACTCATCTGAAGCCGGCCGCGCATCCTATGCCCATCCGACCAATCACAGAGCATCCTCTAGGATAGCCACTTCACCCGACCTAAAATTTCCTAGCATTATAGTTAGGAAGGTTTAGGATTTTCTAGGGAGTAACTAAAAATCCGATCTTTAATAATCGATTTCATGAAAACTAGTCAGCATATTTCAACCGGATTTGTATTAAAATTCATAATATTAATTTAGACAACCGGTCATGTTAAGTTTTTACACAATATCTCTGTATTTACATTATTGCCCTTTCCATGCCCGAAGCGATGCATCTTCTCCCACCAGAAGGGGCGGTGACAACTTCGAGTTGATCTGGTCACGTTCTAGATTCTAGAATTGAGTTGTATCAAGTTGCATCTCGACTCTCCACCATGTAAGTCGTTCTAAAGGCGCTGTTCCAGCCGACATGGCGTCCAGCCGCCATGTCAGCCAGTTTTCACGTTTTGAGACCTCATAATCTATTTAGTTCTTTACTCAAGTGACATAGTGGTATCCAGCCATAGTCATCTTCACATCAAGCCTACAAAAAGGTATTTATCGGCATCCTGACTGCCATCATTGAGACCCACTGATCTCTCTAATTCTTTACTCATGTGACATAGTGATATCCAGCCATAGTCATCTTCATATCAAGCCTACAAAAAGGTATTTAGCGGCATCCTGATTGCCAGTATTGAGACCCACTGATCTCTCTAGTTCTAAGCCTACAAAAAGGTATTTATCGGCATCCTGACTGCCATTATTGAGACCCACTGATCTCTCTAGTTCTAAGCCTACATAAAGGTATTTATCGGCATCCTGACAGCCATTATTGAGACCCACTGATCTTTCTAATTCCAGAGGCTGTACCACCGCAGTACAGTCCCCAATGGTCTTGCCCATGGGATTTCAACATTTTCTATCACGAGTATAACACTGGGTTGCTATGCTCTTGCCTTATTCTAATATAAGGATTACTCCGCACTAGTCTGCATACATACTCAGGCCTTATTCTCATATAAGGATTAAACGGCACTAGTCTGCCAATATACTCAAGTTCTCACCAAGGCTATAACCCCTACGCGGATTTCAGCTTACCTATGCTACCTGCATAGCATATTTTTGCGTGTATAGAAAACGCACTCACAAAGGCATCAATGTCAAGCTATTATGCAATAACTGCATACCATCTCACTCTACTACATTCAAGTCATTCCTATTTGCAAGAAATTGAAGCACATTGTACATAGAAGCTAGCAAGAGGCCTAGCAAGTGTTTTTAAAAGTGACTTTCCCCCAGTGTTGGAAGATAAACTGCTGAACATTGAACGTTTCTCGTCAATGGTGAACATAGTGTACATATTAGCTTTTAGGTGAACTTTAAGGTAATATTAATCCTGATATTATTACTTGTATATTATTGTTTTCATATCAGAGTTTGTTCAGCTAACCGAGCTGATACGTAGCTGTTCTGCAGGAACTCTAAACAGACATTTAACTGTACGTAGCTTCAAGGTTATATTTATAATCATATACTAGTTTAGTATTATAACTGTTTACGCAATGCTTTAGTTTTTAAGTTTTATTATTTATATCATGTTCTTCAAGGTCGAAGCTTGCCTCGACTGATATAGTTCACATTGTAGCACAACCTACATGCATTCACTCAATGTTTATATTTTGTTTATTTATGAGCTTCCAGTTGTTTTCAAGTAAAATAACTTATTAAAATATTCATATAATGCTAAAGATTTTTGTTTTATTTACATAATGACTTTAGAACTAGCCCTATGGTAAATTTTAGTGCCCAAGAGCACATCTCTTTTTGTTTAGAAAATCGACCAAGATCGAATCTGAAACAGTACTTACATAGTAAATCTTATATACCATAATAATTGAAATTAATAATTTTCCAACATTGTCAAAACCGTAAAAAAATTGTTGGTAGCACTAGTCTTAAATCTATACTGGTGTTTACACGAGAATCAAAACCGATTTTAACGAATTAAACCTTTAAAAAATATTTTTATTGTTGTTGATGTAGGTATGCGACAGGCTAAAAGTGTTTTCCGCTAAGCCACTTTTGGCGGAACGTATAAACATACTGAACTACCACTACCTACTAAACATTTTGTTGATACCTTGTTTAATGATTCACTTGATAGATACCACCTGTATATGTATATGAATAAAAAAGTTTTGAGGTGTAGATGAGTTTGAAGGCAACATAAAATAAGCTTTGACTTTTATTGTTTTGAAAAGATACATTTCCTAATATTAAGGCTGTTTTTATCACTAAATAACACTAATGCATGCAATAACAAAGAACGCGATGTTTGGACTTGACGCAAAAACCAATATTGAAATAAAATAAAGTAGAAAATTAATAATCATGAGCAGAATGGTATAAAATGACCAACCTATAATTTATATTAAAATAACGTCAATTGAAAAATGTTTATATTGCTTTATGAGGAGTCAAAGCATACATTTTGTGACGTACGTATATAACTGCAAAGGAAAAAAATACATTTGTTATCTTAATATATAAATACTCAAACAATAGTACTCATCCGAAGAGACCTTTGTGGTTTTATTACAATACACAAGGGGTTGAAGCGACTTTTTTAAAAAATCCTTTTTAAAGGTATTTTACGCTAATACACTTTTTGAAGGATTGTTAAAGTAGGACAGACACAGCCTTGATGGATTCCTGGCTATGATGGTAACCTTCCACTAATTTATGTTTCTTGACTCGGCAACACCGTTTTCGCCATATTAAATCATTCTTACGAAAATTCTATTTTACTGTGTGTGCTAAGCGTTTTTGTGAAAATGTTATATGTTAACACATTTTTTGTGGCAGGAATAGCTATTAGGAATACTTGTTCTAATATTTTGTGTAGAATTTTCCTAGACCTAACTATTTACTAGTGGAGCAAAAATTTTAATTGCATTCAAAACACATGCTAATTGAATTAAATATTCATATTTAAAGACCGAAAGACACAATTCAAAAATTGGTCCATCACTGAGAATCTAAAGAGCCCATAGTGAAGCCTTCTTAAAGAATGTCTTAAACACAAATATATCATAAAGAACTGATAAAGATTTGCTTAGGGGACAAACCTAAGACAAGCATACACAACCATAGTAGATTGTATTACTAAAAGGTGGTTTAAAAATCAATTACCCTTGTAATATATTGGCCTATTATTAGAATTCATATGAAATAAAACTTGGCAAATACCAACCATACAGGTATTTAAAACGTTCCTTGAGCTCTCAATTTTGAAAGATGAACAATTATAAGCTGAAGATAATGTTTAAATGTTTCTAGTTCTCCTTGTGCGTAACATGATTAACTGGTTTGATTCACAACCAAATGATGTGGTTCAAACTTTCGTGAATTACTTATAGCGATTAGATTTATAAAAAAATAATAATAAGTAACTTTTACGCAATAGCAAATAAATACAGCAATTTCCTGGTTTCTTAAACTGTTCCTCTTCGTTATCTTCTTCTGGTGGCGGGTATTAGAATGGCG
>JAEQML010068015.1:0-18605 GCA_016904865.1 Pissodes strobi | reverse complement strand
CGAATTCGCGGGAGAAAATTACATAAGATGACTATTTCAGTTTGTTTTTATAAAAGTACAGGGAAAGTAAAAAAAATTGCCTTGTCTAGTCCTCGTTGGATAACCCTGTACATGTTCAACCAATTTAAATTTTCAAATAAGTCTTGTTTGTTTCAGACCATTTAACATTGATCAAATCAATTTGTTAAGCCTCATCTGGCTCAGTGGCAGTTTTTCTATAATTTAAGTATAATAATTTCTAAAATTAGGCACTTTACCATTTTTATTCATCTTTCACACTTCACTTGTTTTTAAAATTTAAAATTACCGCCATTTCTTGACGCGGTCGTCAGTCCACTTGTCAAGCTTGTCAACGGAGACATGTTTGTCGTTCCACCGAAACGTAGTTCCCACCTCGGTCTGGTCGTTTAGTGTTAAATTATGTGAGCCTTTTCAAAAATGTAACTTGTTATTTAAATTAATTAATGTGACCGTTGTCGTTTGATGTTGTTTGTTCCTCTTCGTGGATATGTCTTTTTGTTCCAGTGACAAGTGAATGAAAAGAATTCCACCATTTTCTGTTCATTTCGCTTAAAAACATGGGAAAAAATCACACAAACTTTCAGCTTAATTACAATTTTTAATTAAAATCTTTTATATCTTAACAAATATTCAGAATTCAAAATTCAAATTCAAAATTCAATTTTATTCATGCTATAGTATCCATAACAATACCAAATGCAATGTTTCATTTCTCAACCCAAAATTAGACAGCATTTACTGTTTTCCACTAATGGGTGGTTCTTTTACTCACTATCCAGGTAACACTGATGATGGCTCCGGCTGAAAGCGCTCTGTTACGCCAATTTAGAGGTCCTTTGGATTAAAATTGTATGCATGGAATGCAAAAACACAAATGAAGATATCCCGACTTAGATTCAAAAAAGAGGAATGTTCTTCGGTCTGAAGGAATACCCATTCCAAAGATGCTACAGAATCATTAATGCCTGATGAAGTTCAATATATGCAATTCGAAAACAACAGTGTTTATGAATAATAGCGCCAACCCGATTTGGAAAATATTATTCATTTTGAACAGTTTATATTAAGGAAGTACATTTTATTTTATAAGAATCATGCAGGAGACATTACTTCGAAATATTCAAATAGGTAGTTTTGTTTTTGGAGCACGTCATTCTGGAGATATTTTGTCATATATCCATTGTAGAAGATATTTCATATCAGTAATGTGGCCATATATCATAAAATCATTCCTCATACTTGTTTCCTTAAAAAAAATATATCATATTTATTTATAAAAATCAAATATCAAATTAAATATCATGTTGTGATATTCAATCAAATAAATTATTAATATATTATTAGAAACTTATCCTTATTTTCAAGAAATTTGGTAGACTATTTTTCGCACATTGTATAAAGCGTGCGTTAACTATAACAAAGTCTCATACATTGAACAGCAAATAAATCAACAGGATGAGGTTTTTTCTTTCTTTTGCACAAAATTGTCTAGTGCGTACTTCCGTTCGCACGATTGTTGATTGTTAAGGTAATTAACTTTTAACGGGTGTTTACCGAAAATCGTCATTATTTCTTATTATTTCTTAACTCCAGAATTTAAGTATGTTAATTAGGAAGATCTACTCAGATTTTGCATACAAATTTTAAGGAGCGATGAGACCCGTTTTTTTTTTAACCGGCATACCTAATATGAAAAATTTACACATTTGAGAAGAAAAAAATCCTGAAAATTTCCAATGCGGAATAAAAAAAACATGGATATAAGTGACAGGAATATCACTGGTGACTTCTACTTGCAGATGCTTTAAATTGATATTGAAGATCTAATTGACAATATACCAGACATTGGAAGTCGGGAAATCATATGGCAACAAGATGATAATGTTGTCATACGATTCTATCAATGAATCGGAGAACGTGGAACAATTTCCTGGCCGCCCAACAGACCTGATCTCACATCATTGGACATATTTTTTTGGGGACGCTGAAAAGATTAAGTTTTATTCTCGGAGCATGGTGATATTGCGCAAATAAATAAGTATGTTGAACATAGAAAAAAAAATACAAACTGTGTGTCAGCGAAGTGAAATATCCACTTCTGAGTCACACTGGCCTATTAACAAATTAAATATGGCTGATCGATTATTGATTTGAATAAATGGTGGCAATTTTCTTACAAGATTTATATAAATATAATCATTAATGATTTTAATAGATAGTTTGTAGTTAACTTAATTATTCGCTGAAAAATGCATGAAAAATCACATACTTACTAAACTATAAATATGGATTTTAAACTGTATTTAATGATAATCTTATGATATGATATGGGTGTTTCATTATAAAAAAGAGAATAATTGCTTCGTTGTGCTGTTTTAAGTGAAAGGTAACAATTTTTTATATGGCATTTTTCAATAACAAGTTTATGGTGGTATCTATTTATGGTGAATCAACCGGTATGCAAAATTCTAGAAAAAAATGGCGTGTGGGTTATATTATAATCTTCCTAGTTATTAATATTAAAATAATTTACAGTTCCATATGATGAATGGGCACACAGTGGTAAATCCCCTCTTTCAAATGTCCTTTTTGGCTCAATTTTCGTTGGTCATTTTTGCGACGTGTCCTTAGCCCAATTTCATTTCAGATAAGTTATTCGCTCAATTGCATCGGCAACCCTGGTTCTTCGGCATATTTGATCGTTTGGAATCCTTTTTCTCAACGTGATCCCCAACATGGAGCGTTCCATGGCCCGCTGCGCTACTTTGACTTTATTGACTGATTTTCATGTTAGCGTCAGAGTCTCTTAGCCGCAAGTCAAAACCGGCAGAACACACTAGTCAAACACTTTCCCTTTAACGCATATGGGGATCTCGGACTTGAAAATGCGTTTTAGCATCCCATAGGCGGCCCACGTTAATCCAATTCCCCTTTCAATTTTGCAGGTTTGATTATCTCTGCCAATCCTAATATCATCAGATACCTGTAAGATCTACCAGAAAATTCCGGCCAGCTCTGCCAATCCTAATATCATGCCTCAGATACCTGTATGATGTGACTTGGAAAATTTCTTTTCCTTTTACCAGAAAGTACCGGCCAGAGACTAGATTTGTCATGAAGTTCATTTTTGACGTATTGATTTTAAGCCCGACTTTATGTGAAGCAGCTGGTCTTACAACCAGTTCTTCCGCCTTATCCAAGCTATCCGTGATCAGCACAATGTCGTCAGCAAATCGAAGGTGACTGAAGTTATCACCATTAATATTTATACCCCTATCCTCCAACTCGATACTCTTAAACATATACCCCAGCAAAGTGGTATATTGTATCACACTTAACGCGGGCGTGCCTCAGGGCGCAATAATTTCACCAACTCTGTTCCTCATCTATATTAATGAGCTGCTAACCGAAACGAATAATCCTTTTACAGTTTTGCAGATGAAAGTACCCTTGTCTCCCAATTTAAATCAGAAAAACCTTTACCAGCTACTGACACACTTATCACTGCAGATAGTAGCAGATTACATCAATTAATCAAGACTTGGAGACAGTTCAAACTTGAGGCGACATAAATTTGGTCCAGTTCAATGCAGCAAAGACCCAAACAGCCACGTTTACCAAGAGGGTCAATACGGCAGGCCCTGACTTCATTATCGGAGGATCAACCATTCCTTCATCCTCTTCAGTCGACTACTGGGTGTCTCGGTCAACAGCAATATGTCCTGGCATGACCACGTTGCTAACATCGCAAAATCAGCCTCCCAGAGTCTTGGTGAGCTATTTCGCAACAAAAAACTCTACACCCCGCAGCAGTTGCTCTTGCTCTATAAAGAGCAAATAAGATCGTGCTTAGAATATTGCTCACACATCTGGGGTGCCTCACCAAAGCACACCCTAAAGCTGCTCTATAAAGAGCAAATAAGATCGTGCTTAGAATATTGCTCACACATCTGGGGTGCCTCACCAAAGCACACCCTAAAGCTGCTGGATTGTATTCAGAAGAGAGCTGTGCGTCTTATCGGCGACCCGGAGTTGACCCGGAACCTGGATAGTCTGGAACACCGCACACATGTGGCGGAGATGTCCCTGTTTTACAGACACTTTCACGGCAGATGTTCCGAGGATTTGGCCAGCCTTATCCCGCCCCTGGCAACGCCTGCCAGACAGTCACGACAGACGCCATAAGCGCACCGGTTCGTCGTGCAACTGGAAACACCTAGAATATCGCTTTACAAGAACTCCTTTGTCTGGCGCACTGCATCGCTGTGAAACTCACTCCCAGGATATATGTTTACCCCTAATTACAATCTACAACTATTCAAGAACCGTGTCTATCAACATCTTCGCACACACGCCCCTCGTCGAGCGCTTTAGAATCTTCCTTTAGTGTGTGTGCCACACCAATAAAGAAAACCCTGCCGCACGCCGCGCTGCACCCTGAATCTATCCGTCATCTCGTGGAGTCTCACGCTTGCTCTTGTATTTTCTTATATGTGTTGCAGTATAGCAGAGTTCCTATGGTCTACTCGGCAGTCAACAAATGCTTTGAACATCTCACTATGTTTAATGGAGTCATACGCCTTTTCGTAGTCCACAAATATTAGCACGAGCGGTTTATTGTACTTAACGGATTTCCCAATTAACTCCCTGTAAATGGGCATTTGTTTCGTACCCCGATCGGAAACCTGCCTGTTCTGTAGGTTGGTAGAAGTCGAGTTTCGATGTTAAATGTTTAGTTAGAATTTTGGTGAACAGTTTATAGAGATAAGAGAGCAGACTAATTGGTCTATAGTTTTGTAGGTCTGCAATATTTCCCTTCTTATGCATGACTATTATAACTGCATTATTCCAGATTTTAGATGTTGTGGTTTCTGTAAGACACTTATTGAATACTTTTGTTACGGCCTTTAACAGTTGTTCTTCACCTTCCTTAACTGACTCAATCATGATGTTGTCTTCGCCTGGCGTCCTATTGTTCTTCATTTCCAACATTAATTTTAAGACTTCTTCCTCTGTTATATCAGACATTTCTTCCGGTCCCTGGCTTAAAACTCGAGGGATGTCCTCAGTGTATATCAGCTGTTGGTTGTTGCAATATAAATTTGCATAGAAATTTTCCACAGTTTCTAGGATTTCTTCTTTATTTGTGATCATTTGTCCTTTTGCATTTTCCAGTTTAATGATTTCTGCCTTTCCCAGTGCGATTTTACTTCTAAGTATTTTCATGCTCTTGTTTTCTTCCACAACTTTCTTTGCCCATTTTGTGTTATAATCTTTGATATCATTCCGTACGGCTTTCGATATATTATATTTGTTCAATATTCTCAATTTGTCTCTATTGATTGAGTGCCTGTGTACTATTGCTCGCCTTTGTTTCATAAGATGACGGGTATTTACTGAGATCCTTTCCTCTTTCTCACTTCGCTGGGTACAGTGTATTTTCTGGGCTTCTTGTAATGTTTGTAGTATTGTGCTGTTTAGGTAGTCTATATCCTTTATGTCTATATTTCCCAACTTTTCAGCTAAGGTTCCTTGATATTCCTCCTTGTTTGCAACTGTGTTCCATTTCTTATTTTTGGTGTTTTGAAGTTTTCTTCTCTCCTTTTCCAGATTTAACATTATCGGTGCTCTTGCCATTTTATGATCGCTCCCCACTGATAGATGGTTAAGTACTATTACATCCTGTATGATTTGTTTCTTAATTGTAATGATGAAATCTATTTCGTTCTTCTTCTTCCCGTGTTTCCGTCGTGGCTAATCCATGTCCATTTTCGTTGCTGAGGTAAAAAGAAGGTATTCATGGCGTTAAGGCGGTGTTCCAAAAGATACTGCAACAGGAGGTTTCCTCTGTCATTTCTATCTCCTATCCCATACTTTCCAAGGGCGAATTCACCCCCGTCCTGCCTTTTTCCAAGTTTAGCATTAAAATCTCCGATTACTACTGTAAAATGTGTTAGAACCTTAGACATTGCCATGGCAACTTCTTCATAAAAGGTCGCGAATGAGCGTTACCTGACGCATTGCATGACGGCTCAGTTTTATTTAAAACCCAAGAAAAAGTATGCTGGATTCGTTTAAACAAGTTTCCACTTCAAAACTCGTTTTACAAAGGTCCTAGAAGATATGTCTTTAACCGGTTCCTATGTAAGATAGAGCGTGCCAAAGATAATGCAATGGGGGAAAAATTACGAAATTATGATAAATATGGAAATTTGTTAGAGATATTATTTGCAAACTTGAGAATAAGTTATTGTCATATATAGAGAAGCTCTTACTCACATACACGATATATCTGCTACCACTTCTTTTTTGAAATAGAAACATACACCACTAGTGCTTTTCATCAAGATTAAAATTTAATTAATTAATATTCGTTAGAAATATTATAAAGGTGTCTCGTATTGCTCTTATAATAATTTGGCAGGAAAGTATAATTTTAAACCATTAGATTGTTATTATCTATATGTCAAAATTGACTGAATTAGTTTTGAATTATTATCGGCTGAATATCAATTTTTTTTTTATTACCTATTATTTTTCAATTTTGACACTGCACTGCATACTTTCATCACATGTAAAAGACCTTATATGTCCAAAATAGTCCAAGGAATATTCCATCATATTTTGTTTACTTACTTAAGAAACATCCTATATATAATCTCTCTATGATAATTCTAATATATGTATATATGTATATATGTATATGTAATATATGACTCAATGTAAAAGTATGTAAATCAGATGATATCATGAAATTTGTATTTAATGGATATTATCGAATGTAATACGTCGAATAATAATAAAGCTACATAATGGTACAGTTAAGAGTCGACCGACACCGATATATCATGTCGATTTACCAACGATGTGCCGCGATTTTTTAAACCTTAATTTTAGCAAATTATGATGCAAGAAAACTGAATTTTTTAAGAGAATTGTCTGGTTTCGTTGCCTGAGGGCTAGCTATTGAGATATCTTCACATTTTGAACACAGTTACTATTTTAAGCAGTTGTTCAAAAGTATCTTGGTGACTCCCTTTCGTGCTACCAAATAATCTTTACGTTTCTTATTTGTAGCTTAGCAGGCTAACGGTTTTGAAGCGAGAATCGTCATGTGCAGTTGCTGAGTGGGGAGGCCATGAACGATCGTGCGCTCCACTGACTGGCTTGAACTTTAATGCCAGACATACACATTGGACAATGTATTGGGCGAACATTTGTAGAAACATTTGGCGAATCATTTGTGTACAATTATGGCAACCGCATAATGGACGTATCGCCAAAATGTTTGGCGACAACGAAGCGAACACCGCAAACTTGGCCAAGCCGCTGCCAACCCCGACAAACAGACCTCACACACATTCGTGTTGGCCGATGTTTGCCAGACTTGGCACAATGTGTATGCCCGGCATAACCAAGGGAGCTCGCAAATGTTGTGTACATAAAGAAAAACGGTGCGTGCGTAAAATCACTTGACAGAAGTGAAAATTTCAACAAAATTAATATTATGAAATTCAAATATTTTTTTGTGTTTTATATTTTGAAATTACTTGCCACAACTATGATGTTTATAGTAAAATCTTATCTCAAAATATTCGATAAAATCGGCAGAAATCGCTTGAAATTGTTTAAAATTTTTCAATCAATGGCGCCTTTTGCCATCTTCAAAGTGTTTTAGATGAGATTTCAGGCAAATAAATCTACTTATTTACCACAAAAACTATACATAAGCACCGACATGCTAAGAGTAAAATTTTACTTGAATCTACCGGAAACTGCCACTAATCACTTAAAAATATCCAAATTTTCCGATCTTAATCCATTTTCCGACTTCAAACCGTTTTCAATGAGATTTTAGTCAATTACATGCTACATATTTTAACCTAAACGTCATGTCAAAACATTGGAAAGCGTATTCCTTCAAATTTTCCATAATGTATCAAAAGCGCAGTTATCTATTCAGACTCGTAAAATTGCCAAAATATAGGCACATTTTTTGCGGGTTTCTGCATGCTTTAATTTAACCTCGATTTTCTCGTATTTTCCGATCTCATACGGAACACTGTTACAAAACTTTGTTATAGCAGAAATCACAAGGTTAATTTCTTGAAAATATATTATTATGCTCTTTTTCTCCTTCTAATGGGCGCAAACCTTCACTCCAGCTTAGAAGGGATTGGGAGTGAATAATCTCAAATCGAAAGAAATAAATTGTTAATTTTGAGAATTTAAAATTAGATATTGAATGAAATAATAAAGTATGTCAATGCGTAGGCTAAAACGAGCTGTCGCCGAGCGTATAAATTAGGCCCTAGCTCAAATACCGGAGAGTAGGGTGCGGGTTAATTTATTTAAGGCGCCACGGGCTTGTAGACAGAAAAAGGGAAAACTATCCCAAAGTTGAAATATGGAACTCGTTTTAGCTTAAGCTTCGCGACAAAATAAATGAATACCAAAAATTC
The DNA here is from genome assembly GCA_016904865.1 of Pissodes strobi. NCBI lineage: Eukaryota > Metazoa > Arthropoda > Insecta > Coleoptera > Curculionidae > Pissodes > Pissodes strobi. Next base: position 10,122 of record JAEQML010068015.1, on the reverse strand, counting down.
GTTATTTATTTCTATCAGGAAAATCGATCAATAAAACGGCAAATAAGTTAGAAAATTAGATTAAATATATATTCCGACAATTTATCAGTAACAATAACGGAAAAATAAGTACCCAGAAATTAATCAAAAATAAAAGTCGGTATAAAGTCATCATTATCATCATATTCAGCATTTCAATCCATAGTCGGATTTAGCCTCCCCTAGGTTTGTGTCCATCTTTGTATATATGCCTCTTTGATTCCCTTCCACTCCTCTCTATTCTGGACCCGTTGTCCCCAATTGGTACCGACTAATCTCTTTATGTCATCGGTCCATCTTGTTTGCGGATGTCCTCTGGTTCTCTTGTTGGTGCGCGGTCGCCAATCCATGATTCGACGAGTCCAGCAATTGTCCGACATTCTGGCAAGGTGACCAGCCCAACTCCACCTCAATTGACAGGTTCTTCTTACTGGACTGCCTACGTATATCTTCATTTCTTATATGGTCTCGGAGGCCCACTCCTAGCATTCGTCACTCTTTGAGTGACTTGTAATTTGTGTATAATCTCTTTATTTAGTGCCCATGTTTCCATCCCGTATATGAGTAGAGAGAGCACACACTGGTCGAATATACGTGCGCTCAGGGTCCATGATGCGTTTGATGTCAGAATATTGCGGTGTTTGCCAAATGCCGAGCATGCCAACGATATTCTTCTTTCTAGGTCTGCTTTGAGGTTGTCTTTTGAGATTGTTAATTTTTGACCTAAATATATGTATGAGTTTGTCCTTTCGATAATGTTATTATCTATCTTTAGGGTGTTATTATCATTTTCGTCTTCGTTGGTCATGTATTTTGTTTTTGAAATGTTTATTTTTAGTCCGATTTCTTTGGATTTGCTGTTTAGGTTTCTTAACATTTCCTTTAGACCTTCCTCATTGATTGCTATCAGCACTATATCATCGGCAAAGCGTAGATGGTTAAGATATTCGCCATCTATCTTTATTCCTTTATCTTCCCAGTTAAGTTCCTTGAACACGTCTTCCAAAGCCAGTGTAAATAATTTAGGCGACATTGTGTCTCCCTGTCTGACTCCACGTCTGATTGGAATTTTGTTGGCTACCTGGAACGGTATAAAGTTAGTACCCCAAATTAACCGAAAACTAAAATCGGTGAGAAAAATACTCAAAAATTAATCAAAGATAACTAAAGTAAACGATGAACAAATACTCAAATATTAATCACGATTCAATTATTGAGCGCTAATGATCAAAAACTTAGAAAAATCTAAACACATTTTGTGTATAATATCGTATACCTATCTTTGTCTGTTTACCAAATATTTGACAGTTGAAAGCGGTTTAGATTTTAGAGCCTGCCAAAGTGTCAATATGCCCGACTTTCAACTGTCAATAAACAGCTAAAGATAGGTATATGATATTATACACAAAATATGTTTAGATTTTTCTAGAGAGTTCAAAAATGTAGTGATATACAGGGTGTCCCATTTAAAAATATATCAAAGTTACCCCTAGCACTTTTATTTATTAATTGTTTTTTGCTGAACATATCCGAATTCGCGGGAGACAATTACATAAGATGGCTATTTCAATTTTTTTTTATGAAAGTACAGAGAAAGTCAAAAAATGCATTGTCTAGTCCTGGTTGCATAACCCTGTACAGGGTGTTCCAAATTCGAGCCTTATTATTTGGATCTTCGAAACTAGAAGAGATACGAGATCGGTTAAATGGAGGCAAAGTTGTGCCAATTTCCGAATACTTACGAAGATTTTTGAAAAAACTGAATATTCACGAATTGATTTAAATTTTTTATGACACTATTTGAATAGATATAACAAAATAAATTTCACATCCTCATTGTTACTTTTTCTGTTCTACAAGATGATGTTATTAGATTTTCAAACCGACGTTTCGTCTTTGAGCTGCCATTATCAACTTTGTGTTTTTTTTAAATACGGCCCTGGATTTTTTATTACGAATTTTAAGAGTACCTTAAGTCCCGAAGCCAATGATGTATCGCACTTATTCGAAAAATTCATATTAATGGCATTTTCCATAAGAACTCATGTGTTAGAAAGAGACAGAAAACATATTTTTGGTAAGATTTTACCAGGAAATCATTAAAATGATTTTTTCGAATAAGTGCGATACATCATTGGTTTTGGGACATTAGAGGCTCTTAAGGTCTGTAATAAAAAATCCAGGGCCGTATTTAAAAAACAAAGTTGATGATGGCAGCTCAAAGACAAAACGTCGGTTTGAAAATCTGATAACACCAACTTGTAGAGCGGAAAAAGTAGCAATGAGAATGTGAAATTTATTTTGTTCTATCTATTCAAATAGAGTCATAAAAAAATAAAAAATAAATCGTGAATATTCGGTTTTTTCTAAATATTTTCTGAAGTATTCTGAGTTTTTAACTTTTAAGGTGGCATTTTGATCAGCACCAAATTGCGCAACTTTGCCTCCTTTAACCGACCTTGTATCTCTTCTAGTTTCCGAGATCCCAATGATGAGGCTAGAAATGGGACACCCTGTACTCCTGTACAACTAAAGACTGAAACTGTTAAAATGACCCGGTCAGAAAAATCCTATTAACAGGTGGAAATCAAAATTGACTGCGACCGGCGCGGCGTCCAAAATGACTGCTTGACTCGGTTCGTCGTAAAAGAGTGACCAAAGCGACCGTAAACCAAAGAGCATTACCGCACATCCAGTAAGATCGATCACATGTTCCTCTCAATAATTCATCCAAGGGAATTAAACGATTAAAACCTGTGATTTCGATGAACAGGAATCCCCAAAAAAACTACCCAGAATAGCCAAAAGGGCATCGTCATTACCCAACTCCAACCAATAGAATTTCCCAGTTTTCCAGGGATACTTAATTAACTGCACGCGCGGGGAAACTTGGTAGCGAATCCGAAACCAGTATATACTACGAAAATATTAGGAGGTCATCGATTTTAATTTCACGCGCTAAATTCAATTTGTTGAAAATTGCATCATTTCGCAGTGCGGGTTTATTAAAATTTCTCGACAGGAGAGCGACGGAACCAAGCCGGCTGGCATAACTACGAGGGTCGCCCCGTTATTACCCACTAATGCGTTCGGGACTATGCGAAGGGTGAGAAATTCTAGGGTGATTTACGCATCGATATACGCCGGACAAAATGACCTGTGACAATATATGCGTTGTCGGGTACGTAAGCTTAAATTAGATTTTTCAAACTGAAAATCAACAAAAATCACCCATTCGGCATTTTCAACCATGTCGATGTGATTTTACGATATGTTATGATTATTCGGTTTTCCAGTAGTAAAATATTAAGCGGTGCCGTGTCAAAACTCGTCATGGTGTAAAGTTTAAATTCAACTAGCTCACCCTGTATAAATGGTATAATCATTTTCAAGCGTCTTCTAACACAATTTTTGTCGTAGATTCTTGTGAAGTTATCGGCTTTTCTAAAAAAGGATTAATTTTTGAAAAAATAATGAAAACCTTCATTTTCTTTTATCTAGAAATCGATGTTTTTACATTTTCCCGCCATTTTCGAAGCAGAGAAGCAATTAGGAAGTTTTTCTCCTGGAAATTCCCTATCAAATTTACGTCTCAGTTTTTCGATCGCACGACTTTTTCTGCTCTGTATCAACCCAAAATTACCGCTTATCGTATTTCGTAATTTATAAAAATGCTACTGGGTTTGCCGATTACTGACACCAGATGTCAGTTAATGGATCTTGGGTATTTTCTTGATGAAAGCCAGCATAATCATATCTAAATTTTTTTTTGAAAAATAGGATATTGTATAACTAGGGAATGAAGTCAAAGTTTATATACGAGTGAGGAGCCGAACGAATATATAAATGATGGTCACGCATGTTACATACTATACGACTTTAGTTAAAACGAAAAATCCAATAATAAATACAGTTATATAGAAAACGCAACTGGCGAGAAAACTGAGGTTTTCCTAGAACCTTTAATATATAACATTGGATACTAAAACTTACAAAAATAAAACCGTTTCACTGTCGAACATTAGTGGGGTACTATGAGGCAAAATTTAACATTATGAAGAAGCCATATCATACTTGCGAAATTGAAAAAAAGAAACTAGAAAATTTAATAAAATTTTATCCAGACTAAAACAATAAAAACACGAAGAAAGTAATAAAATATTAAAAATATATGAACAAAATTTGTTATGCCTAACATTAAACAACTCAAATTTAAATTGAACTTAAAAACTAATAGAACGTAGTTAATAAAAAGAACTAACAACTTTTACGCCTTTAGCTGTTGAAGTTTATTTTCAAAGAGAGCAAAACAACTTGACGGTCCGTTTTTTCGTGCCCCTTTGGCTTGGGCATTATCATTTTAATCGGCACTATTGGCAAAATAAATGCATTGTTTATCATTGTGCGGCATTCTAGCCACTTTCTTTCAAATACAGATATTTTGTTTTACTGATTACTTGCGGCTGAGTAAAAAGGCGAGAATTTCTATTAAATGAGAAAGTGATGGATGCTACGGAATAAATTGTTTTTTCATTCTCAAAAGGTTTTTGTTGCTTTTGAATGACGTATGCAAGAATGATTTTATTGACCAAAATAATACGTCATAGCACCTACGTGCAATAGGTATCAAAACCTCCCCTATATATATCTTACAAGATCTATTCATATACCGAATCATTACTTTAATTATGCGAATAAATAATCATGGGAAATAGTTTTAGTCACATGCCTCTCGTCATCGTTCCAGTCTGAAAACCGAATTTAACCAAAATGATTACGCCAAACTAATGTCTTTTTTCTTAGTGTACCTTAACAGTCCCGGTTCTTTAACATAATTTCTCTTTTGCTAGTTACCGCATAACCGCATATGTCACGGTAACTGTGAACTTCATTATAAATTCTTGGTCATTGTCACTGCAATTAAATTAAGCAGAAATTTGTTTTCCGACTGATTATTATACAAATGTCGTTATAAGGTATCTATCATTTTATTGATATTACTGTTCTTATCTATTTTTATTTTATACTTTGTAATGTGCTGCTAAAAGTATCTTAAAAAATAGGTGTTTGGAAAAAACCGATGTAGCTCTTTCTTCCTACCATACCATATACGACGGATTCGAAATCGGCTAAGATCGGTGTATATTCTTCATACGATATGAATCATGAGCTTCAGATCCCATCTACTTCAGCGCCGCAGTATAGCAAAATGTAATCAAAAATTCTAAAAAATATGCAACAGCACTCTCTAAGAGCTCATATTTGAACAATGATCAAACGGCTCCTTTAACCATTTCCCAGGATTCTGGATATACAACCTGTGGCCTCTCCTGAGGATCGGATTAAACGGCATTAAAAGAGTGACTGGCTGATGGCCAACAAAGTAATAACTGAAGAGGCAGTAAATCGATTCCTGCCTTACAAGTCCTCAGAAGAGGCTGATATCTTCTCAGAATGAAGATTCTTTTAGAGTGTGCAGCTTATCATAACTAGTTGGTGGAAGGGCCAGGCTGATATTCATATTAGGTAGGTCGAACAGTCACTACGATATATTAGCCTAATCCCTTTTCTACTGGAGAGGCTGAAGAAGATGCTGAAGGGTCTGTTATTGGCAGTGCGATACGTAAGCACTCCCTTAGTATGACCAGCATGCATACCAGGCCGGAAAACCAACAATAGCCTTGTCGCAAGCATGATGGATGACAAAAAAGCTGTCATGACAGCATTTCAATGCATAGAAGAAGCATTCAACAATGCACTATCGATCTCACTATATGGACTATTATTTCGGGTGGCATTGAACCAATCAAATTCCATTAGATTCGAGCTGCAGGGAAACCGGTCAGATTTTGACCTATTAGGGATTATCTTGCTTTGATCTCTTCTGATGAATGACCAGCTGACCATGATTTCACTATTGGACGTGGATCTACAGGCATATGCAGATGACCTAGGCATTATATTAAAGAGAAGGCCAAAGTGGTGATTTCTAACATCCTTCAGGAGCTGTTAAACATCAGTTTTGAGTGATGTGTGAGAAAGTAAATGTCAGTTAACCGCACAAAATGGTAATTGAAATTACGGCTTTTGCTAGTAAGGTAAAATGTCTAGAACATGCATCTTCTAGACTAGAGGATAAATTCAACAATCAATAAATTGAGATTATTTCTGTAGACCTGCAAGATTTCTGAAAAAGCCTAAGTTAAGAGTCCCGAACAGATTTATTGGTTGTGCGTTGTAGTTATCAGGCCGATGATAACGATAGATTTGATAAGTTCAATTTTAGTTGGTTAAGTTAACTAGGAAGTGTTTCTAAGTAGGACCGTAGTAAATGTATCTGTAAAGCTGTAATAAATGTATCTTTGTAACATCGGAGCAAATGTTCTCCCGACCGAAAAGTTTTCAGGATACGTAAAGATAAATTGCTCTGGATGAACGGAACCAGAGGAAAGATGCACTGACTGGGCCAAATTAAAATCTTATGAGCTCTGCTTGTTTTTTTATGCTACTTTATTGGCATCTCAATAGTTTAGCATACAACAATTCCCAAATTCAGGTTCAAACTTTCCACTATGTGTTTTTGATCTTAGTTGACACTAGGATTATTTGGATACCCGGATACACTGATCTGATAGGGAATGAGTCTGCGGATTTCCTTGCCAGGAGAGGACCAGAGACAAAGTTCACGGAACCTGAACCTGCACTTGGCATAGCGTTTCAAATCTTGGACTTCAAGGCCATCATCGAAGCGTTTTGATCGTTCAGATCTCGTCAGGCTAATTCAGCCATATGACAGAGATTACGGAAATTGCTCAACCCCCGTCTTATAAGCAGATCAGATCATGACGGGATACAGTGGTAATATGTTACTCGCGCCAGGAACCTGAGGCAATCACTTGTTGCCTTCCTTATATGTAACTTGATATTACGCTGGAAAAAGCACATGGAATGGACCCGTTCATTTACGTAATACCAAGTATTGCATGAATGCATGGATCTCCAAACTTTGGGTCCTTGCTGTTGCTGAAGCGTAAAAATCATTGGTAAGGTAAACAAAAAAAAATGGGTGTACGTCTTTATTTTGTGTTTTCATAATTTTCGCTGAGCATATACTTGGTATTGCATGAATGAAGGGGCAGTTTTTATGTGCTCCTTCGGCGTAATATCAAGCTACACAGAAGGAACCCAACAACTGCTCGCCTGTGGTTTCTGACGGGAGTAACATCTTACCACTGTGCCTCGTGACGATGTGTTCTTAAGATGCATGTTGAACAATACCCGTCGTCTCTGTCACATGGCTGAATCGGCCTAACGAGACCTAAAAGACCGAAACGCGTCATTGATTGTGCCGACAGAGATGATGGAAATTGCTTATAGTTGACACACTTTGGATATCCATAAGGCATATATGGTATATACCTAGAAGAATTGTGGATGTAACAACTAGTAAAAAGTAGGAATATATATTTTAAATACCTAGAATATAAAAACGACGAATTTAAGCAAGATGGTTTACACTTTTTCATTTTAATGGGCGGTTCTTAAGTACGAAGGTACATGTCTAGAAAAAGTCTGTATGCCTACTTTAGCTTCAATAATATATATCCTTGTTTTATTCATCGCCAATTATATAAGCCTTTATGGTAAGGCCCATAACTTTTTTGTATTTTTAGCAAATTGCTAGTCATAAAACAAAGTTTAAGTTCGATCAAGCATATTAAATAGGTAACTCAGCATCAATATAAACCAATTGTTAAACTTTATTAATCCCCTTAGTTAAATTTTCGTCTCAAATTTGTTTGCTCGGAATAGCGGCATATTAAAGTTAGATAACAGCTTGTAGAAACTTTATACCACCCATTGTTTCCGTAAAGATCAATGTGCACTTACGCTTCTCGGCTACTCCTGTTGGCTTCAAAGTTATAGGATCATTAAGCCGAATTTGTGGGGCAATATTTTCCTTTGTACGATAAAAGGAGCATGTTGAGAATATTAGAAGTCGGGTGGTTTGAATTATCACCTTTTGCTAGGATGGAATATTTACAATATAACGAGATTCTAGTTAGTACAACATAGAATTAGACTTAGGAATCTTCCTTTGATTTTTTTTTATTCTATAACAAGAACGAATTGTTTAATTTTTCTCTATGGAGTGCCAGTATTTTTATCAAATTATATGGAATAACTAGTAAAAAAATCAATTACCGATTCGTTATTTTTACATACATTCTTAAACAATCCTTTTTCGTCAGAAATAAGTAAAAACAGTAGCTTATTTATCTCTTTGAATAGCTATGTTCTGAACTTGTTCATCTTAATTTTAACTTCAGATCAATTACCTTTTTGACCGACTTAAGAATGAAATTTATAAATGCTTCTCTCAATATTCATTTAATCAATTAGCTAAACAAATCATTCAAATATATTATAGATTAAATTATAAAATAAAACTATTTTCAACTTCCTAAATACATACATTAGATACCAAGACGAATAAAACAAGTAGGTATATAATTAACAGATTAAAATCCTATGAAATGCGTGAAGCCAATAACAAAGTTTGGATGTAACGAACACTAAAATTTTAATGCAGATTGATAATTGTCTGCTTAAAAGTTGCAGGGGAGAATTAAAAGAGGTTTATCGTTAGTTAAAACGTTTTTATTATAGTTTTGTGTAAGTTTGTGGGCGGAAATTATAAAGTGGAAATTGTTCATGATGTGTTTCGTAAAATAGTTGCTTGTGCTAGTTGTGGGCACTTTATTGTGATTATTAACAAACTTATGTTATAAAAACGAAATCGGTTCTTTAAGCTCTAGGGTCAAGAAAGTACATTTCAGACTTTTGTCTATAGTGAGGTACGATCATCAACAAAAAAAAAATGGGACATTCAAGGTCATTTCATAAAATTATTATATTAAAATTAATTTTTTGTTACTTAATGTTAATTATAATAGACAATTTGAAATATGTCACTTGTGTTATAATCAAAGTGACATCAATAATAATTTCCATCCCGCGATTAACCGAAAATCAAAACACGAGTATTATACTCGAGCCACCGAACAGATACAGCAATAAAACCGGGCACTATAACCTCTGAGAGGCCTGACAGGCGATGGGCGAGGGGATTTATACCTCGCTTATACCTTCTTATAATAAAATATAAATACTATAGTAAATAAAACAAATGTTATTATAATAAGGAATCTATTCATAAGTATTTAATTATAACGACATAATTGTTTATTTGCCATAAACAATTTGTATAATATTAAAAGCAATTTGGAGACAAAATACACTATAGCAGAAACATGGAGAGACAGTTAAGTAAAATTGAAAATTTGTCCCATAATTACTTAATTTCCGTATAGCGCTCTCTTTATCTAGCCTCACCAAAGGGTAGATGGAGCCAAAGTCGTGTCGACGCTGTTGCAAAAAGAAATGATATTGTCCTTGTCTAACTCATAAAATTCTGCGTTAGAAGCTGAACGGCTGAATACTAGATGACATCGACAATGACAGTTCAATACGTTACACCAATTTATTTTAGGCTGTTTTTAGCTTGGTTTTCTGCTGTTTTCTCATATTTTTTGTGTTAATTTCGCAAATTTTTGCTTGAAAGATATACTTTTTCATTTCATCTAGTGACTGAAACGTTAATTTGTGTCCGGAGTGGAGCGGATCAGTGGACTACTTAATAGAGACAAAACAAACAGAATCATGGCTGCTGAGACTCCTGGTATTGTTTCTGTATTAAGAGAAGATGAAGTTGAAAAATTCACTATTCCTTCGGCTCTTATCTTTTAAAAGTCTGTGCTTCATCAGACATTAAATATGATTTTGTATTTGTATAATGAACTGTGTGACATTTGTTTGTATTTTTTCTAATGATTATTGATTTTTAATTTTAAGTAAGTACATATGATAGGCATATCTTGAATTCACTTATTACTGTTTGGATTACACTCTGACTATTATTTTCAAGTGACTCATATTTGTATTAATGAATATACTTTTTACGAAATATACTAATAATAATAATAATAATAATAATAATAATAATAATAATAATAATAATAATAATAATAATAATAATAATAA
>MU194574.1:6532-18606 GCA_016904865.1 Pissodes strobi | reverse complement strand
ATAATTTTAGGCGATCGTGATCCGGCAATACTATGGTCTCTCCATGGATAACTTCTCCCAATACACAAAATTGTCAAAAAAGATGAAGCACTAGGCAAGACAGTCATCACGAGGTACACGATTAAAGATTCACAGGAATCATTCGTATGCATAGGTAAATATGCACAAGAAGTAGAGGACCATCTAAACCTTTTTAGGTAAACAAAAACAGGCAATGCAATATTTTATATCAACTGTAGGTAAATATGTTCTATCTCTAAATGAAATATTTGTATATATATTTCGAATGGGATCATTTCCGAAAAAGCCCTAATGCTTTGTAACTTTATTGAAATATTTTTTATAAATTTAAATCACAAAATTTATATTCTAAAATTCACATTTTGTCTAAATATTTGTTATTAATTTCACAAAGAAAGTGATTTATAGGATCAACTTTTCTTAGTAATTTGTATCACGCACAAATTAAATTATTAATAATAGTTTAAATACGTTATGAACGTCCAATTAATAAAACAATGGTTTAGTGACAATAAATTGTTTCATTGCATCGCGTCTTCGTAGTTTATTTTATATTATAATAGAAGTTAGAAAATAATGCATGATATTCATATCATCAATGTACACGATACATTAATAGTACGAATTTCTTACATTGTTCAAGTTAACGATGTACATTATAACAATACAAAGCCTACATTGATTTAATGTATAACATACATTAAGATAATGTATGAAATATAAAACCAATGTAAGCTTTACATAATTTCAATATCCGTACTACATTATTTCAATGTACGTAGGACATTAATATTATTAAAAATTACATTGAATCATTCAACGTTTACATTACCACAATTTATGGCATTATTAACTGGAGAATGAGAAACAATTAACTAAATTCATAAATTCAATGTAACTTACGTTGGTCAATCAACACATGTATTAACCTATAAAGAGTGTACATTGCGACAATGAATTTATACGTTGGACCGATTTTAACGAATTTTTTTATAGATACAATAAACTTTTTAATTGTATTTACGTCACTTTTTGGTTGAGTGAAGGTAAAACAAGTTAATATACTTTATACACTGTACATATATTGGAATAATCCAATCTAAATCAGGTTGGCAAATAAAAATAAATGTAAACTAAGCAAAGCTGTAGCATTTGTTTATGCCGGATTTTGAAAATACTACAATTCATTTAGTGGCAATTTGAAGTAGCGGTAAGTATCAAAATTAAATAAATTCATCGCAGTCAATGACATATGTTTAAACATTTTTAGTGTTGCTTTAATTTTAACTTCAACTCCAGAAAGCGCGCCCAAGAAAAAAGTCGCCTATTTAAATTTTCGTATGAAACCTCGTGCCTTCACGTATTCATATTCACGCAATTTGCCTCCACCTTCAATATTTGTGAAATTTTTTTTCGTATTCAACTGTGTGCCATGTTTACGGTGCGTTTGTCGCTATGAACCTTACCATATAAATATAAATTTCTTTTAAATTTTTTATAAATACTCCTAGCTATTTGATACTTTCATAGTAAGGTGCTTAGGCGGTTGCGTAATTACTTTTTTTAGATCTGTGGGCATTTGTCTAAGTCGCTTATGATTTCTGCCTATAACTTCTCGTTTATTATGATTTAGTTTCATCTGATTTGTTACTTACTTTGTTGATAACCAAAACTGTTGAGTTGTCTCTAAATCTTCAGGATGGATGAAACATTAAAATACTCAACGGAAGAAGAAAAGTAACCAGATGATTGTGATTCAGAGACATATAACGAGTTCCAGGAATTTGCCTCTTTATTGTCTATCAAGCCCGCTACTTTGTACGGCTTATTGGATTACGTGAATAAGATTGATCTTGTGACACATAAATAAAAATTTATGTGCCGTTGTACTTTCATGCTATGCATTGTACAATATAATTTGTTTTATTACCATAATCCAAATAAAAAGTCAATTTGTTACTATAAAGGTTTAACTATAACTGCAAGTTCCTCTTTAATAATTATTACCTTAATTTACTAAACATATAAAACTGAAAGATAAGCTCAGGGTATATAGGTTCGGAACATGCTGGCTAAAATTTATTTCCGAGTCTAGTTGTTATGAAAAGGTGCAAAATAAGAGATTAGAACTTTAATACAATTTCTCTATTTAGATTTCCCACTATCAAAAATAAAGGTTAAAATTTATGATTCTATTGAATGTCCTTGGTGGTATCTTAATACAGAAATTGGCAAGAGATGACTAGAAATAATTCTTATCAATTAACAATGCTGAAAAATTGAATCCACCAATTTGCAACGAATTGTGTCTGCAAACAATTATGTTTTGAAGAAGACAGTGAACAGATTAAATACTTAATTAATAAATAGCTGTCTAAGCTGAGATATAATATCGTCATGAACCCTATTTCAATTAAGCAATAAAAAAATTATAATAATAATAAAGCAAAAACAAAATTAAAATCAATACATTTACACAGGTAATCAGAACTCAATTATTGACTGAAAGCTACTTTCTAACTGAAAAATCAGCTTAATTAAAAAACAAAGATAATGCCAAATTTAAATAAAAATAAAAAAACGAAGCAATATCAGGTACACATCACGGTCAAGAAGGGCTTGAAAAGGTGTGTTTTAAATATGTGAAGTGACGATAAAATACTTATATAGATCGAACTATAACTAACAAAACTTAACTCTAATCACGCATATAACTCATAACAACAGATAGCGACACTAGGAAAAATTATACCGGATCTGCTACACTATAGACGGATTTGCTTATTAACTTCTAAAAATAGCTGCCTTTAACTATAATCTAAATGTGAACCCTATAGACCAATATGATCGATTCTATCAGTTGGGTTGCTTAACTAAAACCGAAATTTAATAACCCCTCTTTTGTAGGATCAAGTCCTTTCTTCTCTTTTCAAAAAGCCTTAAGCTCCAAGAACCGATATTCCATAGGTCCTATAGGCCTAAAACATGCCCCACGGCTAAAGACAATATGTATATGAAACGACAGTAGGCAGATACTACAACAGACAATGCTTGATACCTCCATAAATATCGGTTTAATTCAAATGATTTGCGAAATAAAACAATATATCTATAAACGGGATATCAGATATTCACGTGTAAATGGCCCATGCTAATTATCCACGCATTTTCATCCGTAATGTTGCACGCAAATTGAAAGCTTAGCAGTTTTATTCTGTCCACAGACTTTTAGATATAAGAAAACTTGAAATAAAATCAGATAACACAAGAGGTAAAGGAAATTAAGAGCCTATCTTCTCAACCTTCTCAATCTGAATGCCGGCACAAGATAGCCAAAATTCCTGTCCTACCTTTCAATCAGAATCATTTCTTAAGAAAAAATTGCACCGACGCGCAGTAGTCACAAATATTTTACTTTTCTACCATACGAAGCGACCGATTTCAAGCATATGATCTGCATATATCAAATTATTTAATATTTATAAATAATAATATATTCTATGGCTAAGTTTATGTAAATTCAACCATAACATTAATTTTAATTTTCCAAAAACTAAATAATAATCGACTGGCCTATTTAAAAGACAAAAAATCGTTTTAAACTAACTTAATGGGAACACAGGAATTTATTATTTTTAAGATCTTCATACTGTTTAAAGCGGAGTTTTCCACACTGTTATTACTGGGTCGATTCAGACAGTAATTTAAAATAGGTTGAAGATAAAAAGTTGCTATTTTAAACCAATAAATACAAGTGAACTCGGAACAACCGGATGTTACGGAATCTTTAAAATTACCGTAACAGCTCTCTCTCCTTCCATCGATTGCTCCTGCAAGGGATGAAACGGATAATGGCTCAAATTTTATGAACTCACTGAATGCATACCTCTTAAGTTCATTTCTAATAAAACGAGCAAGAGCTGTCCCTTACCCGCCTTTTTTTAACACAATATTCGATGGCAAATCCGGTTATTTATATCACAGAGTTAAGACAACACTAAATCTACTATAAAATATCGGTTTAATTCAAATGATTTGCGAAATAAAATAAGATATCTATAAACGGGATATCAGATATTCACGTGTAAATGGCCCATGCTAATTATCCACGCATTTTCATCCGTAATGTTGCACGCAAATTAAAAGCTTAGCAGTTTTATTCTCTCCATAGACTTTTAGATATAAGAAAACTTGAAATAAAATTAGATAACACAAGAATAAAGGAAATTAAGAGCCTACCTTCTCAGCCTTCTCAATCTGAATGCCGGTACAAGATAGCCAAAATTCCTGTCCTACCTTTCAATCAGAATCATTTCTTGAGAACAAATTGCACCGACGCGCAGTGGTCACAAATATTTTACTTTTCTACTGTACGAAGCGACCGATTTCAAGCATATGTGCATATATCAAATTATTTAACATTTTTAAATAATAGGTATATTCTATTGCTGTGTTTATGTAAATTCAACCATAATATTAATTTTCATTTTACAAAAACTAAATAATTATCGACTGGCCGATTTAAGACAAAAAGTCGTTTTAAACGAACTTGATGGGCAACACAAGAATTCATTATTTTTAATATTTTCATACTGTTTAATGCGGAATTTTCCACACTGTTGTTACCGGGTCGGGTAGTAAATTAAAATAGGTTGAAGTGAACTCGGAACAACCTGATGTTACGGAATCGTTAAAATTACCGTAACAGCTCTCTCTATCCCTCTATCGATTGCTCCTGTAATGAATGAAACGGATAATGGCTCAAATTTTATGAACTCACTGAATGCATACCTCTTAAGTTCATTTCTAATAATAAGAGCAAGAGCTGTCCCTTCCACGCCTTTTTTTAACACAATATTAGAAGGCTAAGGACCAAATAATCACAAACTAACAATCACATTTAAAATTTCAAAAATCAACTTGAGCTATTTCATATAGTGTTTTATCTACTATTCAACCACTAGTAATGTTTATTAGCAATAATTCCTTAACATAATAGCTATTTAAGATATAAGTGTGAAAAGTACTCGTTTAAGGCATGAGTATGAAAATTTGCGGAACGAGCGAAGCGAGTTTCGCAATTCATACGAGTGCCTTAAACGTACTTTTCACGCGTAGTCTTACAAGATTTTTTCTACGAGCATAATGAACATTGGCTTTTTTAAAATTACTTCTGTACATTTACCTGAATTGGTCGTTTTGATTATCATAACAATTAGATCATGATGGTGATCCTATGTTATTTATTTCAAATTGTTCTTTTTACGTCAGTAAAGTTGACAAACCGTATGTAATTCGAAAAATTCTGCCTCAAAAAGTTATTTCCAAGAACCTAATGGAGAGAATGGACTCTTCAGACATAGAAAATAGTGATTTAGCTTCATCAGACGTAGCAGAATCTGCGAGAATAGCCATGAATTCGCTTCTACCGGCCCGGTCAAGGATCCAATATGAAAATGCATATAAACGTTTCGAAAAGTGGTGTAGTGGAAATAAAATAAAGAATCTCACCGAGACTGTCTTACTAGCGTATTTTCAGCAGAAGTCCACACAACAAAAGTCTTCATCCCTTTGAAGTCATTATTCCATGTTAAGGACTATGCTATCGAAAGAGAAAAACATTGATATCAGCAGGTACAATAATTTAATATCTTTTTTGAAAATAAAATCGGAAGGTTATAAAGCGAAGAAATCTAAAGTTTTTTTCGAAAGAAAATGTCAAATTTTTTTTAACAAGGGCCAACGATGAAGATTTTTTGCTCATGAAAGTCACACTAATTATTGGAATTGCAGAAGGGTGTAGGAGAGACGAGCTGTGTCGGATGACTATTGAAGACGTCACAGATAAAGGTGACATTTACTTAATTAAAATACCTGATGCTAAAACGAAAACCAGTCGAGAATTTGTTATTAGCGGTGGTTCAATTGAAGAAATTAATTTAGTGGGGATTGTTCGAAAGTATGAGCGTCTGCGTCCTGTAGGCATTACCAAAAATCGATTCTTTTTCCAATATAGAAAAGGCGTGCCCATAAAACTGCCCCTAGGCATAAATACTTTTGGAGCTATGCCGAAAAATATAGCTACTTTCCTTGGATTGCCTGACCCGTCTAGCTATACAGGACATTGCTTTCGGCGATCATCTGCTTCGCTCTTAGCAGACTCAAGAGCAGATATTTTGACTCTCAAACGTCATGGGGGTTGAAAGTCGGCCACTGTAGCCGAGGGATATGTGGAAAACTCCGTGGAGAATAAACGAAAAACAGCCTTGAAGATACTAGGAGAAAAAGAGGTTACCTGTACACAGCCTAATGAAGATATTTTGACTATGAATACTTCGATCGGAAGTTCAGTGTCCTACCAACTATTTCCGTCGGAGATTAATTTAACTAACTGTACAAATTGCGTTGTAAACTTTTTTAAGCCATGATATCTTATATATCATAATATGTTATATTATTGTGTTTGTAAAGTTCTAATAAAATTATTTATATTCAGTTTTTGTCATTTTTTAATTACTAAAAAAAGACTTTTCGAAATATGTAAATCTTTTTAGAATTACTTTTCACACTGATGCGAAAAGTAAATTATTTTTCACACTAGTGCGAAAAGTAAATCACTTTTCACACTAGTGCGTTAAAGTGACATTTTTCACATCGAAATAGGTGTGAAAAATGTCACTTTTCACACGCTCGTAGAAAAAGTATATTTTTGCATTAGTGAGTTTAGTCATTAAAGAAATAAAGCAAGTATATGCAATGGATCCAAAGTATGAAACTTACAGAAATGGATGTAATTATAATTTTTTTCATTTACATGGAACTAAATCCGTAGTTTGAGTTAGTTTGGGTTAGTAGCGTAGATGATCTTCTGAATTTGTCTCATTTCGGTTAGTCACGTTCTCATTCCCAATGATGTTGATATGATTAACTAGATATTTCTTATATCATACCTTCCATTGGTAAAGCCACCATCTTTCGGAGAAAAGCATCTTACCTTTCGGATACTCATATTCTCCTTAAGAAATGCTGAAGGATGAGTAAGTGCATTTTTGTTATTGTACTCCTTATTACACTTACTTTATAATTAATACTTATCTTGTGTGTAGATCTAATGAGATAATTATTTAGGGATTAGTCTGGGTTAACACGCAATTTTGGAACACTGATTTTACTAAGCAAGCCGACAGTTTAACAACTATCCCGTTAAGATTATTAGTAACGTATCGCCAAATAACATCTATTTAAGTATTCGGTAAACTAATAGCACCAAAACGGGCTAAACCGTATCGGAACAGATTAAAAATGTTAAAGTAAATTAAAACTAACCCAAATTAACCGAATATTGGCACCGGTTCCAATGACTAAAATAAATTAAAACTAACTGAAATTAAAAGAAAGTTGATTGAACGAAAGTAAGTTGAAACTAACCAAAACTAACCGAATTTTGAGGACTAACTAAAATTAACCAAACACATTTAAATTGGTTATAACGTATCGGAACCGGTTCAAATGACTAAAATAAATTAGAACTAAGTGAAAGTTACCGAAAGTTGACTCAATGACTAACCAAAAGTAACTAAACTAAATTAAACCAAAACGGTCTAATACGTATCGGAATAGATTAAAATTACTAAAATAAGTTAAAACTAACCCAAATTAGCCGAATTTTGGCGACTAACCGAAAGTAACCAAAAACTTAAAAACTGGTTATAACGTATCGGAACCGGTTCAAATGATTAAAACAAATTAAAACTAACTGAAATTAACCGATAGTCGATTGAACGACTAACCAAAACGAACCAAAAGTAACCAAAAGCACCAAAAAGGGCTAAAACGTATCGTAACAGATTGAAAATATTAAAGTAAATTAAAACTAACCCAAATTAACCGAATTTTGGCGACTAACCTAAATTAATTAAAATCATTTAAATTGGTTATAACGTATCGGAACCGGTTCAAATGATTAAAATAAATTAAAACTAACTGAAATTAACCGAAAGTCGATTGGACGACTAACCAAAACTAACCAAAGCACCAAAAAGGGCTAAAACGTATCGTAACAGATTAAAAATATTAAGGTAAGTTGAAACTATCCGAAATTAACCGAATTTTGGCGACTAACTTAAATTAATTAAAAACATTTAAATTGGTCATAACATATCGGAACCGGTTCAAATAACTAAAATAAATTGGAACTAATTGAAAGTAACCAAAATTTGATTGGAAGACTAACCAAAACAAACCAAAAGTAACCAAAAGTACCAAAACAGGCTAAAACGTATCGGAATAGTTTAAAAATATTGAAGTAAGTTAAAGCTAACCCAGATTAACTCAATTTTGTCAACTAACCAAAACACTAAAATTGGTAATAACGTATCGGAACCGAAAGTAATCGAAAGTTGATTGATTGGCCCAATTTTGGCGACTAACCGAAACTAACCAAAAACCTTAAAATTGGTTATAATGTATCGGAACCAGTTCAAATGACTAAAATAAATTAAAACTAAACGAAAGCTGATTGAACAAACCCAAACTAACCAAAACTAATCAAAAGTAACCAAAAGCACCAAAACGGACTAAAATATATATGTAGGTATACACATTTTATAGAAATAACATATTTTTAATTTTTTGATTAGTCTTACAACCATTTCATCATTTGGCCATGTTGATTTTAGTTTGACAATATTTTTGAATTATATATCAATATAAAAGGTCTCAAAGGAGCGGGACATATTTTTCGATTTTCGAATTCTTCTAATAATTCTAGATATATTTCATGTAGCATGTCGAATAGCATTTCTTACATTTAAATGCAACTGTTTTCAAACAGTAACTTTGAAATTGTTGTAACTTTAAACCCCTGTAGAATTTGATCGGTTTAACTTAGAGCGAAACGATTTGCATCTTCTTATCTTAGTTATTTAGTATCTATCTAGAGATACTAAATTTTCGGTTTGGTGGGGAGTATTTTCCAGGTTGTGGAAGATAAGAAAGTGCAAAACATTTCGTTTGACAATAAACAGTTCTACAATAAAGGTGTAAGTCTCAAAAACATTGCTGGTTGTTTTTCGCAAAAGTCGATCATTATCCAGATATATTTATTATTTCAGATTTCAGCAGCACCTTGTACATGTTGCACCCATTTAGCGTAATTGTGCACTTCATGCATAAACTAGTTCGTGAACTATAGCCAGTTCAAAAATTTACTTTCATTTCACCATCTGGACAATATTTTGATCTAGTTAATAAAATGAAAAAGCTGTTACGAAAAAATATGCAAAATCGTACACAATACGTTTATAAAATTATGCAGGTTGCTAAGAATCTATATAAAACAAAATCATGTACTTATATTATAAGATCATTTTTTAACTAAAAAGGGAACAACTAGATAAATCAAAATTTTCAAAATTATTATTGCAGATCTTCACAAGTTCGTCTAAAACCGTAACTTGTGCAATATAATCTCTCATATTATATAAAAACACTTTTGATGTGTATAGATCTTGTTAGAAAGCCCTTATCTATAATATAGGGCTTTCTATAGGGCTTTATAACGGACTTTTAGCCTGTTTGTGCGTATGCTATGAAATCGATTACAGGTCGCAATTTTGAAGATAGCGACTTGAAATTTGGCATAGAGGTAGAGGTCCACGAGCCCTCGGAACCTATTGATTTTGGTTATGATCGGTCAATATACAGGGTATGAAAACAGGACAAGTTACCGTTTTTTGGCATTTTTGACCGTGCAAACAAGGACCAACTTTTCTTTTTTTTTATGTGAAATGAAAGTATTCGGTGTGACACGTATTTTCTTAATTTGCTCTTTGCTCGGATTGTTATACAGGGTGTGAAAACAGGACAAGTTATCGTTTTTTGGCATTTACAGGTCGCAATTTTAAAGGTAGCGACTTGAAATTTGGCATAGAGGTAGAGGTACATAAACCCTCGGAACCTGTTGATTTTGGTTTTGATCGGTCAATATACAGGGTGTGAAAACAGGACAAGTCACCGTTTTTTGGCATTTTTGTCCGTGTAAATAAGAATAAAATTATTTTTTTTTTAATGTCAAATGAAATTATTCGGTAAGACACGTGTTTTTGTTCCTTTGCTCTTTTGCTCTAATTGTTATACAGGGTGTGAAAACAGGACAAGTTACAATTTTTTGGCATTTACAGGTCGCAATTTTGAAGATATCGACCTGAAATTTGGAATAGTGGTAGAGGTCAATAAACCCTCGAAGCCTAATGATTTTGGTTAGAATCGGTTAATATACAGGGTGTGAAAACACGACAAGTTACGGTTTTTTGGCATTTACAGGTCGCAATTTTGAAGATAGCGACTTGAATTTTGGCATATTGATAGAGGTCCGCAAACCCTCGACGCCTATTGAGTTTGGTTACGATCGGTTAATATACAGGGTGTGAAAACAGGACAAGTTACAAGTTTTTGGCATTTACAGGTCGCAATTTTGAAGATTGCGGCTTGAAATTTGGCATAAAGGTAGAGGTTCACAAACCTTAGAATTTTATTGATTTTGATTACGATCGGTTAATATACAGGGTGTGAAAATAGAAAAAGTTACCGTTTTTCTGGCATTTACAGGTCGCAGTTTTGAAGATAGCGACTTGACATTTGGCATAGAGGTAGAGGTCCACAAACCCTCGAAGCCTATTGATATTGGTTCCGATCGGTTAATATACAGGGTGTGAAAACAGGACAAGTTACGGTTTATTGGCATTTACAGGTCGCAATTTTGAAGATAGCGACTTGAAATTTGGCATGGAGGTAGAGGTTGACGAACCCTTGAAGTTTATTGATTTGGTTACGATGTGTTAATATACAGGGTGTGAAAACAGGACAAGTTAACGTTTTTTTGGCATTTTTGTACGTGTAAACAAGGACCAAATTTTCTTTTATCGATGTCAATTTATAAGTAGAGGTGAAATTATGTTGGAATTTTTTGTTGACAACATGGTTACCATAGCAACCAATTAATAATATGTATATCACTAATAAAATATATGGTATGGTACTTAGCATTGCTTATGAAGCCTAATTTGATACTAAATAATTGGTGGCTATGGAAATCAAATAAAGTAAAAAATCGTCATAATTCGTCAGTCGTACGACTTAGAGATTTGATATTTGGTATTTAGGTAAAGATTAAAAAAAAATTAACGTTTGACGTTGACAAGTCGGTTACCTTGGCAACCAGTTAATAATATGTATATCACTAATAAAACATATAGTATGGTACTTAGGATTGTTTATGAACCTAATTTGATACTAAAAAATTGGATGCTATGGTAACCAAAAAAAGTAAAAAATCGTCATAATTCGTCAATCGTACGACTTAGAGATTTGATATTTGGTATTCAGGTAAAGATTTAAAAAAATTAACAATTGACGTTGACAAGTCGGTTACCACGGCAACCAATTAGTAATATGTACATCACTAATAAAACATATATTATGATACTTAGGATTGTTTATGAAGCCTAATTTGATAATAAAACATTTGTTGCTATGATAACCAAAAAAAAAGTAAAAAATCGTCATAATTCGTCTATCGTACGACTTAGAGATTTGATATTTGGTATTTAGGTAAAGATTAAAAAAAAATAACGATTGACGTTGACAAGTCGGTTCCCATGGCATCCAATTAGAAAATAATCACGGTAAAATTAGACTAGCGATTGGTAAATCTAATTATAAGGGCTTTCTAATTATAGGCCACGGTACGGATAGGAGCGTGGCAATAATGTGTGATCGAAGGTCACACAAGCGAGGCCCGAAGGGCCTCGCGCGTGTCGCAGGCACGAGTGGCCACGCCACTTGTTAGAAAGCCCTTATCTATAATATAGGGCTTTCTATAGGGCTTTATAACGGACTTTTAGCCTGTTTGTGTGTATGCTATGAAATCGATTACAAGTCGCAATTTTGAAGATAGCGACTTGAAATTTGGCATAGAGGTAGAGGTCCACGAACCCTCGGAACCTATTGATTTTGGTTATGATCGGTCAATATACAGGGTGTGAAAACAGGAC
>MU194573.1:0-11490 GCA_016904865.1 Pissodes strobi | reverse complement strand
TTCGTTTGATTGGAAATGTTATAAGCTTTATAAAAATATATGATACATGATGAGTATTTTAAATAATAAGCCTAAAATTCTTAATTTCATAAAATGTGTCTCGATACGACACTCTTGTATTTTTTTTTAATGTAACACCCTGTATATTTTTCTTTCGTTTGAATGGAAATTTTATGAGCTTTATAAAAATATATAATACATGATATGTATTTTAAATAATAAGCCTAAATTTCATAATTTCACAAAATGTGTCTCTATACGACACTCTTGATGAGTATAGTATAAGCATTGTCTTTTAAACAACGGTATAACTATTAGCAGGCAGAGACTATGAAGAACAATGGAATGGTAATTTTTTATTGCCAAGACCTTTCAGTGACAAAATTTATATTTTCTGTGTAATATTGTATTTTTTACGGTGGCTCAAAATGAATATTATCAATATTTTGAAAAATATGACATGCTAGTCTGCTTTATACAGAGCAATGAAAACTTCCGTGAAGCTTCTCAGCTATATTCCAATAAGTTTGTTTGAATATTTATTTAACTTTTGACTTATTTGGGTTTATTTTTTTAAGCATCATTTTAATTTATAGAAGAAGGCATCCTGATCTTTTAATGTTTTCCGAAACGAAGAAAAAAATATTGGTAGAACAAGGAACGTTGCCTCCGCCCTTACCGCGATTTTCCTTATTATACCATCATTGGATAGAGCGAAAAGAGTAGCAATGCAAAAGTGCAATTCAATTTGAAATCCGTTTTTAAATAAGCCCAGGAAAAAAATAAAACGATTTTTCAAAATTTCGGTTTTTCCGGATATCTCCGGAATTACTCGGAATTTTAAAACTTTCTAAACGGCATATTGTTAGGCATCTAAATGCGCAATTTTGCCTTAATTTGACCGACACTGTATCTCTTACGGTTTTCGAGTTCCCCATACATAGACACGAATTCGAGCCACCCTGTACATAGTTATATTTTTTAGGGGAGATATATTTCCAATACAAAATTTAAGTCAAAGTTACTCTACAGTTAAGTTTGAGTTAAAGTCTAGCTAACCGAAACCGTATATATGTATTTTTGACAATAAAAATATTTAAGTTTCAATCTATCTTTGCCCCAGAGGGGGGGGCTAGAGGGGCTATAGCGTCCCCCCCCCCCCCCCCCCCCCCCATAGATTCTCAAAAGTTTCTGCGATATTTGTATACAAATAATACAGTATTAATCCTAACTTGAAGAAGATGTGTTAACGATTGCAGATTTGATTGTTATATTATATCATCAAGAGCGAAGTCCAGTTCCAGTTTACTTTTGATGCCTGTTGCATAGCTCTATTTTTTACGTTTAATTAACTTGGGAAATTTGTCAATAATGCTTGGTAAAATCCGTCCGCTCGTGGAAGGCCTGTTTTTTTTAACGTTTTTAACGACTTTTGAGTAACAATTGGGCGTGGCATCCCCAAAATTTTCCGCCGAATTGACTTCCGGCGCCTGCGCCGGGCTTTACCCTCGCACCTACTTGCCCTCCCTGCACTTTGACCTGCCGGCGCCCATGTTAACCAGAACTCCTCCTAAGGTTTTTTATAAGCCCTCATTATTTTACATATTGCTATTTGGGTTAATTCATATTAGGTTGCCTTGTACGATTTTTGTTACTACGCTTCTAGAACAATGATCGTTCGTCTGCTTTTAAATAACAAGAATTTTGTTTATTATTTAGGAAATAAAAATAATGAACTTACTTGGAATTTACTTAGAGCTGGAGGCGCTGGTGGTGGCGCATGTACCGGATAGGGTTGCGCTTCTTCAGTGTATCCATCGTTGTGGTCCAGGTACAGGGATTCGGCCTGCATATATTCGCTGCGTTTTTCGTTGATCAGTTCTAACATCTCATGGCTTTGTTTCTCTACTAGGGCTGCTGTGGCTGCCCTAAAAAAGCATTCAATATAAAATAAAAGCGCATATGTGTATATTTAGGGATATCAGTTACCGGTCGAAAGTAAGCAGTATAGGGGAAATATTTTTATTATGTGGGTTCCTCAAAAATAAATTATTGTCTATAAACTTCGATAATTTTGGAAAATTTTAAATGAATATAAAAATGTTACTTAGTAAATTTAAAAAAATGTTTTAGTAGACAACGTACGTTGTGCTTTTTTGATTAGTCGTATTATGGTTTTGGCTAAGCTAAACTAACTTTATACAGGGTGGCCCACCGAAACGTTTTCACCGATGTATAATCAGATTGAACCTCTAAGCGAGGTTGGCTTTCATCCTAAAAATCTCAAATGGAAAGGGGTTTCATGTTACACGTCATTTTAAAGGGCATTCAATACCACCTTATTCTTTAATTTTGGATGAGCAGTTCTCGATAAATTAAGCTTTAAGAAGGGATGTTATCTTAGGAATGTAACAAAACTAATAATGTTTTTAGTAAACAAGCCGAAAAATGCAAATCAAACCATTATTACTAACTAAAAATAAAGAATTTTAACTATTTTTGTTTATTTATGTAAACATCGTTGGTTTACACTATTCAAGAAAAAGTTGTAATTTTTTTTTCTATTTTTTCGAAACAATATTGTGCAGCACCTTTGGGCTGCAAATGTATTTAATGAACAGCATCTTGACAAACACCTGTCTCATATTTTCGTTCATCAAACGCATTGTTTACAGAACTTCGTGAAAGTGGATCTATGGAAAACAAAAAAAAAGGGTTGTTCAAAATCCAATAAGAACTGAAACAGTGAAAACGCTGTTTTGGGGACATCATGGTGGAACTTACTCTAAGTACTAGAAGATTATCAGATGTTTCAGGCATGCGGCGTACAACCATCCAAAGAATATTAAAATCACATAGATTTCACCCTTATAAAATTCAGTTAGTCCAGGATCTAAACGAAGATGATAACGATCGACGTTTAGAATTTTGTGAGTTCATTAATGAAGGAATTATTAACAATCTGGATTATCTTTATAACATTTGTTTTTCTGATGAATGTTTCTCCTTACTAAATGGCGAAGTTAACCGCCAAAACTTTTTCGTCAAGTTCATAACTAACCCGAGGTCCAGAAAACCTAAACGTTTGCCTAGAAATTTTTGGAGATCATATCGTTGCTCCATTCTTTTTACCGGAAAAATCTAAAGGGAGAAATCTATTTAGATTTATTAGAAAATTTTATTGGCCCAGCTTTAACCCACCGGATAGGAAGTGAGGACCTACTGAACGTTCCCCAAATTTGCCTACGCTGGATTTATATATATATAAGGTGGCATTGAAAAGGTAAGCCCTTTAAAATGATGTATAACATCATACCCAGGACCAAAATGTATGCGACACAACCTAAATCACTTTGAACAATGTCTTTACTACTATATGGAGGTCGGTGGTGGACATTTTTAACATCTAATAAATTGAAATAATTAGTAAGTTAATTCGATAACATCACTTTTCAACCTTAATTTTTCGAGAACTGCTCATCCAAAACTAAAAAAAGGTAATTGAATGTCCTTTATTTAATATGATGTATAATATGATACCCCTTTCCATTTATGATTTTGAGGATGAAAGTGACTCCCGCTTAAAAGTTGAATATGGGAAACGATTATATCAAAAAATATAACCCTCATGAAATTAAATTTGACTGGTCTGAGCGTTTTCTACATCATAAGATAAAAACTTCAGTGGGCCACCCTGTATACCAAATAATTCTAGATTTATGTTTGTAAATCTTTTCAGGAACAAATATTATTCATGTGCAGATATTGCACAACCGCTTTTTCTTTTTATTTCTCCTATTTCAGAAATATTTATTTCAAACCTATTCAATTTTCTAAATATTGTTTCCATATTATGTCACATTATTTAATGCATACAATGCCTATCTCTGTCTGATTTAAGGAACTCTTCCTGATTTACCGAAGTAGGTCAGTGAGCTCTATTTATGTATTTATTTATACTTCCATTGACATATACATGCATAGAGTGACTTCCGTTAATTGGTGAAGAGGGCACTTTCTAAAGTGCTGGATAACCAAACTTCAGGCATGCTCCCCTAGCTAGGAACCAGAAAATTTTTAACTCTCGCTTAGAAGGCCAGTAGAACTTATTTCTTAAATCATAAAATTTGGAAATAATTAGATGCGATTTCCTGTACATGCACTACGCATTGTGTTATGAATAAGCAATATATTTTATGCAAATTTTAATGAGAGCACCTACACAATTTAAAAGGCGCTACTATTATAAGTAAACAAAAATGTTGGTGCTGGAGTTTATGTTTGCTTACCTCCCACATGCGATAGAATTAAACCCGAAAAAATGGTAAGCTCGTTTTAATGTCTAATTCGTCTCTCTCATTTCGTTTTATCGATATCCCAGTGCAACAGAGCAACTTTGTAAATTGTTAAAAGAACATATCAAAGGCGTACGCGGATTAGGTACAATTTTAAATATATATATATATTTTGCTGGCTTCAGTAAGTAAAAGTGTAAAACTTAGTAGCGCGCTAGTAGAAAAAGGGTGTTAAACAGAGCAAAGTTGTTTTAGATTATTATATCTCTCCCGCCCAAACTTCAAGGGACCCTATTGGTTTCGAGAATTGATCAGTGCCCAAAAAAATCAATTCTCCCTTTATATTATAAATTGACATTACTATTTATCATACTGATTAATAGAAGTTTTATGAAGACACTTACTTTGATGATTTCAACCGAACTATCCGCAGAATTCGAAAATACAATAATGTACAGAGTGTATCATTTAAAATAAAATTAATACCGTAATAAAATATTCTTTAGATGGTTCATTATTATTTAATTGGGGTAAAAATAAAAAATCGACGGTTTCGAATGTTTCCTTCAAAAATATTTACTTGAACTTATATCCAGTATTTTCTAGTCATTGTGAATACCCTACAAAATGTTCTATGTTTTTTTTTTATATGTATATGTATCCAGCAAATGCGAACATTTACTTCAAAGTAAAAAGTCCTTAAGGTATTAACTAAAAAGTAAGAAATCGCGAATTTTTATTGGCTTCACTATTGAAAAACAATTTGAAAGTCGACTGATATGAACTCTCTAGTTTGCATCGATCCTGGAGTTTGTAAACCAGCAAAATCAAGAGTTAAATTACCCATTTTATTAAACGCAAAATGTTGAGTTTATTATATTTCGAGATCTGTCGTCATAGAATATGAGAAAAATTTAATTCTTGATATATACAGTTAAGGAAAATTTAACGATTTTACCTCAAAACCAGTCGCCCAACTCCATATTCTGTCAACGTCTCATTGTATAGCGACATCATTTTAAAGTTCTTACTAGATTAGCAATTTTCCTATTTGCTTCTCCAAAGTCGAAAAACCCATTCCTATAATATACACGGTTAGCCAAAAGTCTGGATCCGGCTTAATATCTCAATAACGGGTGATGCAATTTTTTTGAAATTTTGGACTTAGGGTATATCGATAATGATGAATTTAAAAATCGTGTCTGCGTTGTTGCCAGACTTACCGTTTTTCCAAAAAGAATGCAAACTTTGTTGTTTTTTTTTTTAAATGCAATGCTATTAATTTTATTAAATTTTTAAAATCTACATAAAATATTAAGCAAATTTCATGTAGAATATGATATACCGAATTTAAGTCGTTCCCGAGTAAAAAAATAATTAAATATTAAAACTAACTACTTAAAAATAAACATATTTTATGCAGAGAATAATTACCCATAACCTTATTAATTTTTTTAGCAAATGTTGTCTTCCATCAACTTCTTGGCAGTATGCTAGTCGATTTCGCATTTCACTTAAGCTATTTTGTAAATGTTCTCCGGGTATTTCTTCTATTGCGTACCTTATGCGCATTTTCAATTCTTCAAAATAATTTTTTTTTGTAGACGACCGATTTTAAGTGGCCCCACAAATAAAAGTCAAGAGGCGTCAGGTCTGGAGAACGGGCAGGTCATTCTATTGCACCACTTCGTCCCATCCACCTGTTTTCAAATATTTGGTTCAAAAAATTGCAAAATGAGGCGGAGAGCCCCATCTTATTGGAACCAGATATTCCTATTGACGCCTCCAGCCTCAACATTCGGGTATAAATTTGCTAACGCAGGAAGTATTTCTGTCTGAAGTAAATTCAAGTAACGATCTCCTGTCAAGTTTT
Source organism: Pissodes strobi (assembly GCA_016904865.1). Classification (NCBI taxonomy): domain Eukaryota; kingdom Metazoa; phylum Arthropoda; class Insecta; order Coleoptera; family Curculionidae; genus Pissodes; species Pissodes strobi. The sequence goes on along the minus strand of MU194573.1, from coordinate 5,322 downwards.
CATTTATAAAAAAAGGACCAATAATGCGGTTATTTATTATACCAGCCCATATATTGACCATTTGGGGGAATTGAGAATGATTTTCGTGAAACCAGTGTGGATTTTCAACCCAATAGCGGCAATTATGCCTATTTACTTCACCAGAGAGAGTAAATGTTGCCTCATCTGAGAACAGGATCCGTTTGATAAAATCTTCTTCATTGTTGCATATTTCCATTAAGTTTTCACAGAATTCTAGACGCCTATCAAGATCATCCTCTGTTAATTCGTGGATTAGTTTTACTTTATAAGGATGCACACCTTCACTTTTCAGTATTCTTCGGACAGAGGTTTGACCAATATCATGGTTTAACGATAACGGCGTGGTAGAAATATATGGGTTTTCCATAACATTAAACAAAACATCTAAGGACTTTTCGGCATTACTTGCTATTTTGGGACGTCCTGTTCTGGGTAAATCCTTAACAACACCTTGATTTTCAAACTTTCGTACTATTTTTGACACGGTGCTTGGTGCTTCGTGAAATTGGGTTTCTATTTGGATGTACAGTATTAAATATATTTGCAGCTTCTGAGTGCGATATTTTTCTATTGCCATACCCCACGATAATTAACATTTCAATCTTTCGCTTAAAACCATTTAAAAATTTTTAAATACGTTGACATTAGTTGTCAGTCAATAAAAATTATCTATTTACTATTGAGACAGTTGACAATATGAGTACAGGGGTATTCAGTGACCATCAAAGAGACCCGCAGACGTCGCGCGTCGCGTCGCCTCGCTCTAAATATTTAATTATTTTGTTACTCGGAAACGACTTAAATTAGGTATAGCATATTCTACATAAAATGTTCTTAATATTTTATGTAGATTTAAAAAAAATAATAAAATTAATAGCATTGTATTTAAAAAAACAAAGTTTGCATTCTTTTTGGAAAACCGGTAAGTCTGGCAACAATGCAGATACGATTTTTAAATTCATCATTATTGACATACCCTAAGTCAAAAATTTCAAAAAAATCGCATCCCCCGTTTTTGAGATATTAAGCCGGGTCCAGACTTTTGGCTTTGGCTAACCGTGTATAGATTTTTGCGAGAAAGGCAAATGTGACATCTGAAATGTTGTCAGCTGTCAATTTGACAAATACTATGTCATCTTGGATTTTGCTTAAACAGCGATCCATATATAATTTTATACCGGTCGATGGATATTTTTGAGCTGGTTTCAAAAATATAGGGTTGAAGGCACTGTAGGATAACTGTTTTCTATATAGGTACAAGAGTTCAAATTTTCGATTGTCGAAATTCATTTTTACTGGCCTCCCTCAACTAGCAAACTTCTCATTTGCTTTTCTAAGAAACAAAGAACATACAGATTTTTTCGAGAAAGTAATTTCTTACATCCAAAATGTCGTCAGCTGTCAATTTAACAAATACGACGATATCTCGGATTTCCTTTAAATGGCATCCCATATGTATATATTTTCACCTTGTACATAGATATTCCTGAACTTATTTCAAAAATGCAGGGTTGTAGGCACTTTAGAAAAATCGTTTTCAATATACAGAGTGTTAGATTTTTCGATTGGCGCAAATCATCTCAAGTGTCTACCTCAACTTGTTCTGTACTTTAGTGCACTCAACTGATAATTTTTCGAAAAACACGTAAAATATTGGTAGCCGTCTTCGCAAAAATCTATATAGGAACGTGCATTTTCTTCTTTGGAGAAGCAAATGAGAAAATTGCCAGTTGAGCGAAACATTTAAAATGATTTTGGACAATCAGAACCTTTAACAACCTCTATATTGAATACGCTCATTCCATAATGGATACAACCCCATATTTTGGAAATCAGCTCAGAAATCTTTATCGACCGCTGCGAAAATATATATGGGTTACCATTTAGGAAAATCCATGATGGGGTCAAATCTGTCAAATTGACAGCTGTCACATTTGGCTTTCTAGCAAAAATCTATATACGAACGTTGTTTTTGGAATAACAAATAGGAAAATTGCAAATCGAGTGATGTCACTGTGCAGTTTCTTTTTAATAGTTACGTACCTTTCATGTTCCAACATTTTCCTCGTTAACGATTCTTTTTTCTTATCCCTTCTTAAAGTCATATTTTTTTCTAAGTCTTCTCTTTCTTGTTGGTGTCTTAAAGTTAGAATGTTTTGGTCGTCTCTTTTCCGCTTCACCTGCATTTCTCTTTCGAATCGACTTGTTAGTCTTTCAAGCTCCTTTTCCCATTCATCCTAAACAAATACTTTTATTAGTATAATCCAATACATAAAATAAAATATTTTTAGTACCGTTTTTTAAATTTTTGGTATCTTAAGAAATTTTTGAAAACCCAGTATACATTATATCTAATATATCGTCACTGATATTTAGCACCGTGAATATATTAATTACTTTCACATCATGCTACCTAAGTTGAGTTTGAGTAACAAAAAATGTGTGCCTTTGCACGTGTCGATGGTGTATTACGATGATCCGGACAGAAGGTTTCAGTTTTGTGAATCCATGACAGGGAGAATTACGGCAACACCCGAATTTATATATAAAAAAAAACATTTGCTTCAGTGTTGAGTCTTCTTTTTTCCTAAATGGTCATGTGAATAAACAGAATTGTCGCTACTGAGTGACGTTAATCCACATGTTTTTACAGAGGAGCACAGTCAATATCCTCAAAAATGCAATGTTTGGGCGGGAATACTGGGAGACAATAGCATAGGTCTTTTTTTATTGAAGGAAATTTAACCGGACAAATTTAGGCTGAAATGCTCAACAAACTAGCGCCCGCGATTGTCCATGAACTTAAAAACCAAAAAGGCAATCTAAAGGCAAAGGCAATCTAAATTTGAATGAAGATCTTCTACACTTCCAGTAAGATGGTGCCCTCCCACACAATGCGGCTGTGGCGAGAGAGTGGTTGGACCAATTACTCAAGCCAGTGGATTGGCAGAAGAGGTACAATTGAGTGGCCGCCAAGCTGACCTAATCTTACCTTTAGGGACCTCTTTTTATGGGGTTAAGGTAGCGAATTAATGTAACCCCATAATTATATTAATTTACTAGTTTATAAAGCCCAGCTGGCTTCTCTAGAAAAATTGCGTCAGAGGATAAGTATTACGAGAGACATTTTTCAGAAAGTTAGGGAGGAAATTGAAGTCGGATTTCTGTTTAGAAAAAAATGAAGATCGTTTTGAGCGCTTAATAAAATAGTTAATTATTGCAAAAAATAAAGAGTTTTAGCACTACAGTTTAGGCTTGGTATCCTTTTTCATCATTTACGTTTATGTTTTAATTTTTCCTGTCAAATTTCTTACTTAAATCTTATTAATTTTGAAATAGCTGAAAAGCACTTTTGCTAAGCTTTCCAGAGAGATGTCACAAGTGGGGAAGTCCTTTTAAGATTTGGAGTGGATGGGATAATGCTTCAGAGGTGGTCTGAAAAATACCCAATTTTTATTGCCCCGCCATTTTGTAGAAATGAAATTTTTTAGTTTTTTTATATCTTCTTTAGCGTAGGAAATATAGCCATTGTAGCTTTTCAGATTGTCTCCCTGTATGTGGGAGGGTGTGATCTTGATGTGAATCTTGGAATTGAGAAGGAAACAACATCCCTTCACGGGATGGACAATGGAGGTAGAGGTTGCAATATGTATCTAATTTCTTTTTCGTTTTTATGCGCATTAGTGCGACCAATTACTTACTGAGTCGTGAAAGAGACGGATACATTATCGGATTATTATCGTTTACATAATTTTAAAGTTGAGTGATCAAATCTGGGTATTAATTCACACTATAGTTTACTTAGATCAGATATTTATGGAGAGTCTGGAGGGTACAGTTGAAAAAATCGTGATTTTTGTGATCGAGGGATATTATATAAGAGAGATAGAAAAAAATATTGAGATTAGTTTTTGGGGACAAGTTGCAATGAGAAGAGAAAATCATAGATAATATGATGTTGAAGCATTAATTCTAATTTAGCATCAGTGGACCAATTTACTTTAGTAAGGATTTTTCTTGAACCCATCGCTTTACATGTCTGGCAAAGAAAATACTACAACCTTTATAATATTCAGTATTAATTATAAAGGGAAACTTAAATAAATGTCCCAGCATAACTGGTTTTCGAATGCGGGAGTATGTAGTTTCAAAACCATTATTTGCCCATATTTTGCTAAGATATATTACTGCTTTAAATATATTTCGGAAGAGTGTTAAGGAGATGATAATAATAGGCAGATATTGAGATATATTGCATAATGAGTTACTTAAGTGCTCTAAAAATTGAAGCAAATTATAAGTTATCAAAAATTAGGGAATTCATTAATAGAATAACGCTTTTAAAATCTCTACCTTGTTTTTAAAAGCCATGTGAAATAACTAGAAATGTAATATACATCTTTAACTCTTCCATGTATTAAGTTTTATTTAAATATTCCTCAAAGTGTAATTACCTGCCAATTATTATTATACAACAATTATATGATGATGCATGGCCTTAGGAAAATATTGATGCTTACTATTGATTTAAGTTTTGCAATTATTATTAGGATTTCACACTATTAGTATTATCGAAAGTAATTATCAGTTCTGTACTTTTTGTACTATGACTAGACGAAATGATTTAATTGGCATACATATTTCTTTACTTGTGAGGATGTAGGGATATCTAATAGAATCGATCTTATTCTCATGATTAAGGATGGTTCTCTTTTTATAATTTGATATAAGCCTTCGTGTAGTAAAATATGTAGTAGTTACCCGTATTTCATCTCTTATTCGTCGATCTTCTTCCTCTCTCTGTCGCGCAAACTTTCTGTATAGGTCATCTTCTTCTTTCCGATGTATCATTTCAAGCCGCCGTTGTTCATCTCTATCCTGTAAATAAATATCACCATCAAACATCATTTTAATATATGCATACATATTAAGAAAGTTGCATTAATTAGTATATATCTAGAAATGTGTAGTTTTAACACAGATTCTTAGGTAAAGTATTAAAGTCGCAAGGTAGTAATAATTAGTTTACATGCGTATCAAAATATGTTCTGGGTCTGTATTAATGTATTTTAGAAAACATTCATTACTTCGCTGGCTTATATAAATTTTACCTTAAAACAATAAACATACTTTTTAATTATAATGAATTTAAATTTTTTCAACATGCATAAATAACAGGTGACAAAAATCAAAAATGTTAGGTTTAATGCTCAGTTAACTTTCGCCACACCATCAGAGCGCAATGTTTCAACGATTTTTTTTTCATGCAATTTAATCTGGTTAAGTAAAATCTTATTCCTG
>JAEQML010068008.1:0-18611 GCA_016904865.1 Pissodes strobi | reverse complement strand
TCCCACTATGACGTTCCCAGGCATAATACAGCATTATTTCAGCGTTCCTTCTCTTACAATAGCGTGAGAATATTCAACAGTGTTCCTCCACACATAAAATCTGCCTCAACATTACTGTCATTTAAGTGTAAACTTCGAGATCAGGTGTTGTCAGAAAGGAGTGTACATTGAGGTTGTGATGATTTGAGCAGTTGTTATTTATTTTGTAGTTACCTACTACTTTACTTGTAATACTTGTATATATATATATTTTTTTCTTGAGTAGATATATATTTTTAAGATGTAACCTTAGCAAAGATGGTTGCGTGGAAGAGCATAATGTTAATATGAACGTCGCCATCATTCAAATATTATGTAACATACTTACCTTTTACTAAATAAAGACATTTTGTATTGTATTGTATTGTGTGGTGGGGTCGCCGGCGATCCAGTGTTTTAAATTTTTGCCGCTAGTAGCAGCGCTCCTACATCAATTACGCTGATATTCACGATATCTTTAGTATTGTTTGTACTCTTACTGATGCAGCGAAACGCAGATGTGTTATAGTTTTTCCATTAGAGCGACTCAGGTCGTATTTGACCCCAGGGTGTAGTTAACGATACATTTTTATTTTGGTAAGGAACTAAACATATTTTCAAATATTTTATATATATATGTTTATTCATAGACGAATCAAAATGAACCCTTCGAAACGAAAGAGGAACTTTGGAAATGCAAGAATCCAGAGATTGAGAAAGTGATGAAGATTCTAATGAAAAAGAGTTCCTAGGGCTACTATACACTTTAGGCTTAGTACCAAATTTTCTGTTTTAACTACGAATGAAGAGAAACTTATAGAACAATGGATAACTGATTTACACAAAAAGGGGTTTCCTCTTAGACTGGAAGATGCTTGCGTAAAGAAGTTTTTAGATTACAACCCGAGGAAAAACACATTTAAAGAAAACAAGCCTGGTGTCAGTTAGCAAAGAGCTTTTTTAATGCGACATCCAGCTATATCTTTAAGAACAACAAAAGGAGTAACCGCTGCAAGCTCTGTTGTTTCAGAAACAAATATTCGAAAATGGTTCGTTGGCATTGAACATTACCTGAGGGATAAATATTATTTTGATATCCTTAGTGACCCCAGTCGTGTTTTTAATGGGGATGAAACATGTCCTCAAAATAGAAAAGTTTTAGAAAAGTTTTAGCTCCAAAGGGAACCAGAAGCGAATACCATCCCAAAATCAATTTAACTCCCATGTTCACTCTCACTGCTAATGGCGAAAGCATACCTCCCATGGTTATATACACATACCAGAGACTGCCTGCTCAATCATCTCTATTAATAACCTGCTGACCGAATCGAATAATCCTGTTTACAGTTTTGCAGATGACAGCACCCTTGCCTCCCAATTTAGATCAGAAAATCCTTTACCAGACAGGAGCAAATTATAGCAATGAATCAAGACCTGGATAAAGTTCAAACTTGGGGCGACAGAAATTTGGTCCAGTTCAATGCAGCAAAAGTTCAAGCAGCCACCTTTACCAAGAGGGCCAATACGGCGGGCCCTGACATCAATATTTCAGGATCGACTATTCCTTCATCCTCGTCAGTCGGACTACTGGTTGTCTCGGTATGTCCTGGCATGACCACGTTGCTAACATCGCAGAGAATGAGAATGAGAATAAATGTGTCATGTTGCTTAGTACTATGCATTTTTATGATGATGTAGTTGAAACCAAAAGTTGTTCTTTTTTATAACTCTACCAACATTTGGCTAGCTTAGTCATTCAAAAATCATATTAAGAAGCGCTCTAGGAATTGGTATAAGTACCTACATCAGAATTTTAGAAAAGAAAATTTTTAGAACAGAAAATTTGCGGCAGGCTTTAGACGCATTATGAGTCATCATTTATTTGTTCCCATTAAATTTGACATTTTCCAACCATCACAATAAGTCCAAATGTATCACGTCTAGGTAGTTTACTAGCTAGAGTAGATAGCAATGGGCTCGATTATTTGCCGACCAACGTGGGAAATAATTACCAACAACTTTTAGAACAAGAAATCCAATTTTTGAGCGGACAAAGCACAGAACATTAGCAAAGTCTTAGATTTTTTGAAGTTGATCAATTACTCTAAAGTTTGGACTGTGTTTGGTTGTAAATACAAAAAGAAGCTAAACCACCAACACCGATCGTGTTGAGGAAAAATGCAACGATTTGGTGTACTTTTACTATATACTCGCCAAGCATCTTGTCCATAGTGTCAACGCCTCCTTTTATTTGATTATAATATTTTACTATTTCAGCCTCCGCAACGGTAATATCATCTACTTGACCTGGTAAAAATTGCAGATTTGTTCTTCTTTTGAACATGTTGCATTTTTGTTTAAATCGAAAACGGTTAAGTTGATAGATTTATCTTTAGATGCCTGCTATAAGCAGGTAAAAATGCTCTACAGGTTTTCAGAGTACCTACCAAAGTCATGTTCCATGAATTTAAAGTACGGGCCAGTTACAAACTTGTAAAAAATCTGTTCTAAAACGGATTTTTATCCACAATACCGAAACAGAATTATTGCACTCGACGCGTGTTTCGCTAACCATGTTAGCATCATCAGGTTAGCGAAACGTGGGTCGAGTGCAATAATTCTGTTTCTGTATTGTGAATAAAACTCAGTTTTAGTGCATTTTGCCAAAGGTTCCAAACCCAACATAGAAAAAATCTGTTGTTAGATTTCTTCCTGACCCTTTATAATTTGGATCAGATCAAAAACTGTACGCTCACCAATATTTGCCTGACGTTCACCACCGGGTGATTCTCTAGTATATAGTTGATCTTGTAAAGGGTAAGCATTTTCCGGATTGCATGCCCATTTTTTTTTTGAACATATTGAGCAACTTACTATGTTCTTTATAAGGAAACAATTGTTTTTCTACTGTTATAAATTCCTTTGGTTTGTAGTTATTGGCCAAGTTTAAAATTAATATAGTTCAAATGTCTCGAATTGAAGCAGCTTTATCTGCTTTGGCAAGCCAATAATTCTAAGAAATATTTTATACGAATCACGAGATATGATCGTGCGAAATAAAGTTAAGGACCCTGGCATCCACATTTCAGGTAATTATTGTTTCCTATTAGACTCGTGTGAGTCAGTAGCAGTAAGATTTCCTAAAAATGCATCGAATTCTATTTCAGTAAATGTAATCAATATTTTTGGGGTTGATCTGAGAGGTGGATATTTCTCTGCTAATTTTCAGTTACGTTCGTCCGTTGCTGTTTACCTTTTTGGTTAGCATATCTTAGGATTAAGGAACATACTTCGGGAGATATAATGGACATGAAAATTTCTCAAGCCTTCAGTGACGGAATAAAATGAGATGCGCCACTTTTTAAAGGCAGAATGATACGATCTATTGTTTGCTTTTGCGTTGTTAATGTGTTATTCCATTGAGTGCTACCTTTATTAGCCCAAGATGTTTAAGAACTAGCTTCTTCTTCGCCAACGTTGTAATCGGGTTCAGACTCTTCTTGCTCCAATATCACATTCCGCGGCTTCTCCCCTTGGCAACTGTGGAACATAGCCGTCTTCATCCAAAGCAACAAATAGCTCTTCATTATTCCACCATTCTTCCTAATTCAGCAGAAGTCAGTTTTCAATTGTAAGATTCCGAATAACTTCATTATTAATATTATAATACATACATACACAACATCTACAAAGTAATGAAATGTTATTATTACCTTGTGATAAAAATCGTATCAAGCGACTGCAACTCCACTATATATAGACCAGTGGTAGAAAAATTGCAAACATGAAAATGTTTCCTATTTTTATACTATAATACAAGGAATCTGTTATCTCATCTATATAGCTATCTTGCTACGACTGTCTGCCTTGACTTAGACTGACCTCACTATCGGACACTCTAGAACAAAATATAACAAACAAGCTTTCTCCCGTACTTGTTTATTTAACGAAGTAAAACACCCAATTGACCTGTAACTACGAACTAGTTCGCAAACAGCCGATTCAGTTGCTGTCGCTGCTGCAATGTTGCCATTCAAACGAATATGTTTTGTCTTGTAAAGTAGGTATATCTCACAAGTTCATAAATCACATTTTGTGTACTATAAATATATACATATAATGAATTTTTAAATAAAAATCTTAAGACAGGTGTTTACGTGTATATTTCCGATCAATATACAATGGTTACCCAGTAACTCCCGCTGTCATAAGGTGTTTTCTCCTAGTCACATAAAAGTTAAACCCATTTACTGTTTTCTGAACGATTGATAAAAAGATTGGATCTCAGTTTGGAAATAAATCATTAAATAAAATTGTGTTTTCGGACAATAAAAGCTATTGAAAATAATCAAATCAATTAGTGTCCAAGCGTGTGTGTCACAGGTAGGACACATTTGAGAAGATAGAAGCGAAAACAAGCAACGTACGACAATTATTATAAATTCAGACCGATTACATTCCTGGCGCTGAAAAATAGGCGTAGTATATCCTTAATTTCAGATCTAGACATTTTGGTATTTAGTATTCAACAAATTAAACCGAAAATAAAATATATAAAATTGGACTCTCCTGAACATTTGAGACACACACTCACTCCATATTATATTTATATGGGCCCTTTCAATTTAAGCCTGCTGAGATATTTGCACTTAAACATGGAGAGGGAAAAACGGATTTTGATAAATACTGCCCGATATAATTTGGGTTAATTAAGACCATTGTCATAATTAATTAATTTAGTTGAAAAATGCGTTATAGAATCAGCTCCTCGGACTGAAATGCATTTCCGAACATGACGAATTCTGGGCTGCTGCACGTTCCAAAATATCTCAGCGTCATATTTTTCCGCAGCTAAATACATTTCTTCATATTAATACGACCAAAGTTGAATATTCTAAATATTTTAGATATCGCCATAAGGAAAAATATAGCTAATGTAAATCAAGTTATCTAAGAGGCTAAACACCAGATCCAGATAGTAATGAAAGTTTGGAAGACGATCATTTTTTAGAAGTTCTGCATTACGATATCAATTATTTAGAACAGGAGCTCTCTGATCATGATGACGAAGTGCTTCCTCCCGAAGCCCCTGCATCTCGAGTTCCACATCTAATTGGAAAAATTACACAAGGTAAAGGAAATATTATGTACAAAAAATAAATGTCAACACTCGTGCAGAAAATATATTTCCTTTTTTTGCCAGAGACAAAATGTGAGATTAGAAGATAGTTAATGAAAAGTGAAAATGTGGCAATATTTCTTTACTAATCTTACGCTTGAAAGCATTGTTGAATATTTAATAATAAATTTATTGCATATGTACCTCACAGCCAGACTAACCAACTTCATTAAGGTCAAAGCATTGTTAAGTTTGTTGTATATTTGTGGGACCAACAATCACCCAATCGCTTTGGTATGTCGACTTTCACAACCTATATGGAGATCCAGAGGGAATGTAAAAGGATGTCGTCTGACTGTTATTGGCACACTACGTAAAAGCAAAACCAAAATACTATTGACTTTCACAAATATAAGACCACCAGAAAGTACAACAATGTTTGTTTTTCTTTCCTATATTCACAGAATAAGAAGAATAATATTTAAGCACTATCAACAATACATCTTGTGACGATACTCTTAATTTATAATCTGGGAAGTCGGAAATAATAATAGATTACAACACCACAAAGGGAGTAGTCGATTTTGTCAACAAATTATGTCCCGCATACAACTGTGCACGTGAAGCTCGTCGCTAATCTATGGTGATTTGCTATAGGCAAACTTTACAGAATTAAATATATTTCTGTAAACTTTGCTATAGGTGTACATGTTGTTGGAATAAATTCGTACATTATCTATAAAGCTAATACAAATAAGCATATTTTCAGCAGAAAATATCTAGACGATTTAGGATTTGAGTTATTAAATACTCATAATCGCAAACGAGCTCTGCAGCAAATCTTACCAAAAATAATAAAACGATTGGCCCATATTTTGGGACTTAACACAAATCCAGAGAATAACGATAATCCAGTTCATGGAGGAAGTGCATTTTGTGATAAAAAGAAAAATAGGAAGACTAGGTTTTTATGTATGGCTCTTTTGATAATTATAGCAGAGATTAATTTTTTGTGACAAATATTTACATAAAATAGTTATTTGGGGTATTTTTTTGTTTATAAGTAGCGATTAGAGTTATAATATTTTGGATTTTTAATTCAATTGGTTAGTTTTTGAAAAGGTTGTTTATTATTTAGTGTTAAGTTTTGCCAAAATGTTCATTTGTCTATAGCTACCTGAGGGACAAGGTTAAAGTTAAGAATTTTGATGCTTATTTTCGTATTAAAACGGGTGTTTTATTGTTTTTTCTAATTTTATAAATAGTTTTACAGATTCTTTAATACTTATGTATTTACTACAAACATTACTAGAAATAAATCATGGTTCATTTTAATGCATCGGGCAATATAATAGAGGCAATAACTAACTTTTTTAGTGATGAACCTTAGTAAACTTAAATATAAAAATAAGAAATATACAAAGTCAGCCACGTTAGCAACGAAAGATTAACCGTTTTCTTAAATAAAAATGTACGGGACATATGTGTCCTGTACCGCACATCACTATTATTCGCATACATACGGGAACATATTTTACGACCCATACATGACTCGTCCCTCACATGAAAATTGGACGCTTCTTTGTATGGACCTTGAATGTTTACTGTCTGACGTGCAAATGCAATTACAGTTTTCTTTTCAATTGTGATCCCGTATTTGAGCGCGTCTATATTGGCAGTGAAACTGCAGCGTTATGGATCAAATACAACTCGTTTCAAGTTGTAAATAAGGTATTCAAGCTTATGCCTGCTATGTCATTTTTGTGCTACGGTAAAATATGAGTTGGCAACCTGCAAAAATTTTGAGTCTGGCACAAAGTCAACATATTAGCTCTGAAGTTCTAAAGAGTTTAGTGAATACCCTATGATTCAATTGCTGAATTACATTCTTAGCGAGGACTCATCTTCCGGCGATCCCATAACAATATTGTGAACTACTAAAATGCATAAACTGATAAGTAAATATTGCCCTATCTTAAGTTTGAACTGGAACTTGAAAAATATTATATAAACATACAAGGCAAACTATAAACAATGCGACCGGTGAACGCAAGCGACTATAAACGTGGAGCTATAACGGTTAACAAGACTTTGTGTTGTCCCAATTCTGCTCTATCATTGAATACTGCTTACATGGGCTCTGTGATCTGATCTAAGCTATAACCTGATTTCCTATTCTAAACCGACAGCTGCTGTTCATATGGACGTAGTCTCCTCGGGGTTACCCTCCTAAAGTAGTAAAGTGGGATCTGCGGTAAACTTGTCAAAGTTCTATGCATAATAATTTCAAATTACAATCTGCCAAATAGTTAAAGAGCAGTGTAAACTCCGAGTGAAATTAAACCAAAGCTAATCATAGGTAAAACACAACACAACTCTTAAAACTTTTTTTTAACAGTGACCAAAACCGATAATTAAATAAAAGTCAACTGAAAAGACATGCGTATTCTAGTAATTAAGTAAAGTGTAATTTAATTAAGTCTAGTCTTTGACCAATAGAGATTGTTATTGATTTTACCAAAGTATATCTACTTTATCATCTCTTCCTCCTGACATAGATCGATCCTTATCTGAGCTACGTAACCTGCATACCAACCAAGGCGTGGCGCACTTCATAACATAATGTGACAATATTACATAATCAAATCGTATAGATACTACAGACAGGATAGTTTTTAATATTTTAAAATTAATGCAAGATACACAAAGCTGTCTATAAATAGCACCAAATAACACTTTCTCTTGTTTATACCGAATAAAGTCAAGTCCAGACATACATTACTTCACTGAAATATTGTGCTATTGTGTGCCCCCACCGTATAAACTGATAGCCCAGGATGTCCATCAATGGCGCAGGAAAGTCAGCACCAAACCAAATTTCAGAAACGGCAGTCATGAATATGACTGTAAGGTGGAACAAGTGATCTAATATGGGCATATGCAATAGGCATCATCGTCACATTTCGTTCCATGATATATTGACCAATAGTCCCTTCTGAGAACTGATAAACTCATCTTCTTTTACATTTTGACATATGAAAAAAATTTGGCACTTTCCAGCCAAAAATCAAATGAAAAGTTTGTTTGCCGATAAACTCTTTGTAGTGGTTAGATTTTGCTTTAAAACTTTTAATACAAATATGGATCAGTTCTGGCAATCTATCACAAATGTGTTCCTCCACTATTCAAGCGGTGCATTCATGAACCAAATCATGTAGCTCCGCCTTTTTGTAGAAGTAGCAGCAGCAAATAAGCCACCAGTAGATTTAGCTGAGCCCAGATTAGGCTTGTTTTGATTGTTTGGTTGTTGCTGTATTTAAGTAATTTTTTGCTGTTAATATTGTAGGGTCCGTGTTCACCGCCTGGTTTATCTGATTCATTGATATTGTGCTCTGCAATATTTTGCTATCATTGCCATTTTTACGCCTATCACTAAAGCAGATTGACATATATTCGAACCCTGAGCAGTGAATCAAGACTTGTGCAAGTATTAGACTTGAACATGAATATTTGTGTAAATGTAACAGAATCTGTAGTATGTAGTAGTATATACTCTTATAATAATTAACTGAATGCATAGAACGTAATTTTCTTTATAAAAATATTTATTTTATCCGTTTGTCACAGCTTTACATACTTTTATTCAAAGTGCCATGTATGCGAAAATACCAGTGGGAAAAGCTAATTTAAGAAGCCAAAGAGGATAGCAAAACTATTTTGCATATTTCGATTTCTCACCTCGCATCAGATATATACATCAGAAGGTTTGCTCTAAATAAAATCCTTTAATCAATATGTTTTCGTTCAGTAGCCATTTTACTTTTGTATGGAAAGGACCTATTTATCTGAACCAAAGTATAAATTTGAGTTCTTCCATAGAAAACTAAACTGTAAAATGAAGAGATACATACAGAACTGCTGGTTTTGTTAAGTTTATTTAAGAGGGAAGGGGTGAAGTCAAGGTCGGTTGAAAGTCGATATAACGCAAGGTCAACATATACAGGGAGGCATAAACTTATTTCATGCGGAGAGAGACTCATTAGAAACTCAAAGTGAGGACTCACTCTCTTTAACACACTACTGAAATGATTTTCCTTTGACAAAATTTAACACCTTAAACACAGAATTTGAGGACGTAGCTCATTTTGGAGAGTAACGATTCTGCTGCAGGAGGTTCCCCAGAGTAGAAAGCATTAAAATTACACATAATTTAGTATTAGCGCCTGTAATTTTACACTAACACCCTGATACTACATCATCACCTACTATCCATTGCGGAGACAGGAACAATGTACTGCAGTTCTTCATGGGGAGGCAACGGGTGTTAGGCTACGCTTACTTGCAGTTTTTAGATTTTTACACGCATCATACACTAATAAGCAAAAGAGGTTCAATGCGTTTTCTTACTGAGTAAATTTGGCTATTAGTAGACTAAAAAGCAGCTGAAATGATTAAAAAAAAATAAATTAAGGTACAACCACATGTGGTATTTACAAAATGATAGACTAGGTCCTTGGCCATCTGAAATCGGCAATTACAACATTTTTTAATAGGGACAACATTTTTTATTGTGAAATTTGTCAAAAATCTACCAAAACTATGTTTTATTATTTGTTCACACATATCTCGCTATATCTCCCGAATCAATTTAGATATTAAAAACTTTTTTATTTTAATCGATAGAGGAAGTGTGGGCGCACATAACTGTAGTAATGTTGTTAGTATAAAGATATTAGTTTCTTTGTAAAACTAGAAAAACTTGAATATCAACATTTTTTTACAGAGCTAATTTCAGTAAGCGAGAAACTTTTTTGTTTTAAAAAATTTTGCTATACTGTCTGCATACGAAATAAGGACAAAGTTTCACAAAAGTTTTTAAAAACAGAATCACTCTTCTAAGTCTTATAGATAGTCAGTTAAAAAACTGGAAGTTTCCGCGCCTTCGACACGGCCGGCACCGCCCTCGTCGTCGGCGGCCTAATAAATGCAGGCCGCTGCGCTGGCCCTGTGGCTTGCTGTGAATACTGTTAGTTAGTACAAGTACAGCGTTATTGTGGTGACGTTAAATTGATTATAACTATAATAAGAGTTCCTAAATATTTTAAAAATATATTTAAAATATACAATTACTTTAGTTTATATTAGCAATCTTCGCAATCTGATGAAATTTCGTGGGTTAAACTGTTACTGCAGTTCGCATATTTGCAGTCACTGCAGCATTTTAACCCTTGTAAAATACAGGTACACCTATTATTGTTACAAGTTTTGTCGGAACATCGTATCGACAAAGTTTTTCTTATGTCATCGGGCACTGGCTCTTGAGAAGAAAAGATGGCCTTCCAAGTATTTCCTTCTAATGTCCATCCGTATAGAGTCGGATCTTCTATTGGCATCTTTTCAATGTGGCTATTGTACCAAATTTTTAATTGATACAGACACCTAAAATGATAGTTGAAACGTCTAAACATGTACCTAGCTTATTTTGTGGGTATTTTCTTTGTTATATAAGTATGGGTTACTTAGAAAAATAATTATTACCTTTTTACATGTTGTCTAAAAGCATGATCAGTAGGAGGCAACTCAGAAGCTGGGCGATTTGATTCCGTTGTCAGGAACCATCGTAATTGATTTAAGGAAGCAATATTTTTGTTTTTGTTTCTATACAAATAAAGTGCATATTTAGTACTAACTTCCAACGCTTTATCTTCTGACAAAAATGGAAGATTTTCTAGATCTTTTAAATCATCAATATTTTTGTATACAACATCAAATGCTGTTTTCTTGCCTATTTTATACATCGCATTTGTTGTGTCGCAGCCAGTTAAACAATGAATTGCCAGTAGTTTTTTACACATTTCTGCCCCCAAATTTGCTACAATATTGTTAATAGACAGAGAATGTGAATTTTTACCATGTCCTAATTGTACGTATATATTGCTTTGGGACATATCTAATATTTCACAGTAAAAATGTAAAAGCAAGATCAGGACATCGGTGTCAACAGATTTTACCACAATGGTATTATCTGCTTTTAGCTCTGCCAAAACGTGGAGTATCAGTCTTGTGTCAGCTTCTTCCTGGCTGCTATTTAGTCTTTTCGCCTCTTCTGGCCCTTTAATTTTACTTACTTCGAAACAAAGTTGAGGATTTTCAAAGCCACCTGCTACAATTACTGTTTCACTCTCATTCAGTAAATTTGGTACTTCTGTCAAAAAATAGTTTGTAATGAATATTAATAATGATCGTTTATTTGCCGAAGACCTTATGAATTCTCGAAATTTAGGTACTTTTCTTGGACCAGCCACTTTAAATTCACTATTGGAATCACCACGTCTTTGTCGTTCCCCATTTTTTAACGAATTGGCTAAATAAGTATCAAATACTACTGTAATTCTTTTCGCCCCATGTTTTCTTCCCTCTCGTAGGATTTTAGTAGCAAAGACTCCTCCCAAATTATTGAAGGTGACAAAAGTAGATGGTTGTAATTCTTGGAGTGACACCATTCCATCAATAATAAATGAGTCTACAGACGGACAAGTCGTTAAAACGTTGGTAAAGGTCTCTATTTTTTTAGCAAGGTCAGACTTTGTTGTTTTTCTCATAGAACCGTCCTCGTGAAACAGTGAGGCTGGAACCACTGTAAGCTCATACGACAATATATTCGCAAGGTCCATTTCTTGAAATCGAGCAGCACAAATAACTCGGCGAAACATACATTCTGATCCAATAATATTCTTTTTTGATAAATTTTTCGTTTTGCCTATATCGTTGTTGAAAGTAATAGTTTTGTTTCTTTTGATAGGATTCCAAAAGTTTTGCTGCAAACTATTTAATAAACTCTTGACATGCCCCTGTGCTATTTCAAGAAAATTACTTAGACTCTTTTCAGTTTCTGCGTCCGCTATTTTTCCACTGCATATATTAATTAACTGACTCGGTACATTTTGTAAATCAAATGGATTACACCATTCGTTTTCCAAACTAGTTATCATGCGCGATATATCTTCCTCATTTCTAATTGCCATTGTATATCCTTCTCTGCTTGGTGTTTTGTTTTCATTAATAATAATATCTAAAAATTTTAAAAATTACATAAAATGAGAATTAATAATAAAATATTTTTTACCTGAAAATTTTTTTGAATATTCTCCTAATACATGTCGAGTTGTTATCCAGCGGAGAAGGGCACTGGGTTTCTGAGAAAATCCAATAACGCCTGCCGAACTTTTACAGTCCTTATTTACGGATTGCTCAAGTGCCATATCGGAGGTCACACAATTGAATATTTTATCGTTGGTTTTTTTAACAACGAAATTGCCATTGACTAAATAGTCGTACATGGATGGTATTTCTTCTTTCAAGTTTTCCATGTCCGATAAATACACAGGAACCCATTTTAAATATAAGTTTCTTCCAGCCGCTGATAGATATGGTAAACTATCATTTACAGCACACAAATGAGACTTAAAATCTCCATTTCGCTCTGATTTTATTAACCGCCAAAGGAGGTCGACTCCTTCAAGAAATGAGTTCCAGTATTTAAAAGTGTTCGATTCAGATGAACCAGCAATTATAAATTTAGACATATCATGTTGTAAAGGGTTGATTTTCTCCACAAATTTCTCAAAGCAGTCTTTGTCAAAAGCAGAATTTTGAAAGTTTTGTATAAGGACTTGCATATCTTCTTTCAAGTCGGGTGTAATAACGAACATCTCTTCATCTAAATCATCTTGCCATTTAACAAATGATTTAAAAAATAACCGGGAAAGTGCGTCTGCAGTTAATGTTAAAGCACGAATAGCTCTGGAATATTGTTTTCCTTGCAACATCATTTTGCAGGTAGCCTCGGCGTAAACATCCGTTTCAGTTAAAATTGTAAAAAGACCGCCGTCACTAAAAATATGGCCAATACTCGCAATCAGAGCCATATTAAGGTGCATACCTCCAAGAGTCAGTGTAACTTTGCCATGCAATGCGTCAGGATTATTCCATAAAATTTCACGAGCCTTTGAATATATAGCTAAATCTGCAGTTATAATTATATGCTCTTGTTTTATTGTATTAGCTAGTTCAACTAGTCGTAACATTGAAGTATATATCGTGTCATAACTTGTTGGTGGATTATTTACAAATGGCAAATAATATATATCTGACACGGAAATGTTATTTTCGGCTAATTTGTTGTTAAAGTCAGACCAGTTTAGAAATATTTTTGCATTTTTAAAGCTTCGTAAAAGTGTCCATATTAGATTTATTTTTTTCGAACGTTCGTCATTTTGTCTATGTAATGTAGCTGACTTTAATGCAAAAGTATCGGGTCGTTTTGCAGGTTTTGTATATTTTGATAGGTCCTGAATAGTAAAATCTAGTTCTTCTGATAACTTTAAAGAATATGCTCCACCTTTGGGGATATTTTCATCGACAAATCTACGCGTATCGGAATGTTTTTGAAATACTACCATTGCCATACAATGTGTGGTATTTTTTCCATCTATTGTGTCCTCATTTAGATCAAAATTATCAATACTCGCATGGATATAATTGCCCTTTGAGTCATCAACAATTTGAAGCCCAGGTGGCACATAAACCGTGTCGCTAGAGATTTTTTTGTTCGCCAAGGAAGTCGTTAATTGTCTGTTTTGTGGGGTATTAAATTCTCTAATTTTTTTCTTTAAGATGCCCGCCGCTTTGTGTAAAATAAGTATTTCGTTCTCTTCAATAGTCTGGAAATCTTCATTTGGATTTATTTTAGAAGAGCCATTGGAGTTTGAGCTGGTTGACTCTGATTCTGATAAAACACTTTGATCTCTCAATGATTGGAAAGTTGTGGCGGTATCAGATTTATTTTGACATGTTTTGATGTTTCACTTACCAATGTACTGACAATAACAGCTTTTGTGATATTTAGCATCAAAGGCAAAAAGGTCCTCGTAACCAGCTAATTTAGAAACCATGTCAATGTCATGTCGCTTTTCGGCAGCTTTAATTATTTTAGAGTACGTATTCTTGCCGGTCCCTGAATAAGAAAAAAAATAACAGAAAACAGCATTTTACCTGATATATA
This sequence comes from Pissodes strobi, assembly GCA_016904865.1. NCBI lineage: Eukaryota > Metazoa > Arthropoda > Insecta > Coleoptera > Curculionidae > Pissodes > Pissodes strobi. The sequence continues at coordinate 4,410 of JAEQML010068008.1, read as the reverse complement.
ACGATTTACGGTATGTAAAAAAAAAATTATGCGAGGATAAAAGTTTTTTGCCTAAATGTTATATCAAGTATTTTTCAGTTTAGTAAATAATTTTCTATTAAAAATATCTAAGAAACCTTAAACTGAAGCAAGATTTTTTTTAAACAGAGGCATTTTGATTTTTACATTTATGAGCATTAAATTTTTACAAAATTTACCAAAATCAAATTATTAACTATTAAGCTACCTGTTTGTACACATGTTAAGCGCTGTTGGCCTTTCTTTCCAGATCTGTTACATATTAGACACATTTTCCGAATATTAAATCCATCTTTATGGTATCTTGTCCGAGACGATGACGCGTTTTCATTTTCACTGCTTTGAGAAACATATCTAATATTTTGCGAACTAATAAATGTTTGTCTGCAAGTTAAATGGAATTTTACTTTAACTTTCCCTCCTAGAATGTCTTCCTTTTGTTGCAAAATCTTTTGGGCACAAATGTCTTTTCTTTTTTCTGCAGCACTTATAATTGTTTTTAATCCTTGCAATCTCGGATTTTGTGTTACATTTTTGTCATTTTCTTGTAAAGTCTGCTCACAAAATAAACACTCCATTGTTAACAAAAAAATTATGTGTAGGCACACGCATCCAAATATACATATCTAATAATACGTCATCGCAGTAACGTTAACACACAGATACTGTTAGCATTCGAATTGGAATCGAAACAGGCCGTAGCATGCCGGACGCCAAGGAATAATGTCTATTCGTTGGCGCGGCACAATAATTAAACGTGGCTGCGGAAACTTTTAACTTTAGGTAACTATAACTTTAAAACTATAAGACTTAGAATAGCGATTTTTGTCTTAAAAACTTTCTTGAAGCTTTAGCCTTATTTCGTACGCAGACACTATAATAAAATTTTGCAAAACAAAAAAGTTCCTCGCTTACTGAAAATAGTACTGCAAAAATATTTAATATTAAAGTTTTTCCTACTTTAACAAAAAAACAAAGTTTTTCATACCAACAACATTAGCGCACTTACCTTTGACCACGTTTCCTTTATCGGTCACAAAAAAAAAAGTTCTTAATATCCTGATTGATTCCGGAGATATCGCGAAGTATGTAAGAAAAAGCAACAAAACAAATTTTTGACAGATTTCTGACAAATTTCGCAATAACAAATGTTGTCCCAACCAAAAAATGTTGTAATTGTCGATTTCCGATAGCTGACTACCTACTTTATTATTTTATAAAGATCCCATGTAGTTGTACCTTAAAAAAATATATAACGAGAACGAAGCGACTTTTTCCCCGTTTTTCAGTCCACTATATAGCAAACATTGACGGGGAAAAACCCAGATAAATCTGCTGAAATAAGTTTTAGTCAATTTAACCATAAATCCCACTACGACTATTAATAAAATAAAGCAATATGTTGAAAATAACAAAGACAGCATGTTCTTACATGGAACGCAATAAGCACGCTTGTTATGTATAGTTATATGTGCTAGAATGAGTACCAAATATATTGAGAAATATCTGAGGGCTTGGTTAAGCCTATTCAAAAATATTGCTTACAGTAAATAAATTCTGAAGGGATGAAGAGGTAATTGAATAAACAAAGATAAACAAAAGATAAATAAAAAATATTAAACTGGCCTGAGCTCCACGGAGAACCTAAGTAACCTCTGAGGAGGCACTTGATTAAGGTGTAGTAGGTGGTAAGCTTATCAAAGACACATCTGGCTGCAATGCTATGGTTTGCCTGTGGTCTCAAAGGTTAAATAGTAACGGTAAGAAAACGACAGTACATTTATTACTAATTATTCCGCCACCCTGCTCTTACATTAATTTTCATTTTCATTCACCATTCATCAAAATTTCACCAAATAATGATGAGATGCTCTAAAACAGATATTTATCCACAACAGCGAAACAGAATTTTTGCACTTGACGCGCGTTTCGCTAACCATGTTAGCATCACCAGAAGATGAATAGAACTGAATTTTAAAAGTACCTAACTCTATTTTATACTAACTGATTGATTAATCAAGCGAAGCCAAAAAGAACCAATCGTGGTGTCCTACTAGTCGATCAACCAATACAATGGACTATACGGAATATGCCGTCTATTTCTATTTAAACTATTCTTACATTTAATAATTTCCATACTTTCGTATGCGTCTAATAATGTCCTATCAGATATATTATGAATTAGTTTTAAATTTTGAATTGTTATCCTGTGATTCTTTACAAAAGCATGCTTGGCAACATTTGATTTTTCTGTTCTACCATACTTCAAATGAGCTATGTGTTTTTTGTATCTTATTTATATAGACCTTATAGTTTTCCCAGATATTTTTAGTTACAATCCGTGCATCCAATTTCATAAATTCTACTTTTTTCCAATATTTAAATTTTGTCCTTTGGACTACCCAATAATTTCATAATGTTAAACTGAGTTTGGTATACTAATTTTAAACCTACTTACACGTTTCTCTGCTACTGTGTTTGTGTAAAAATTATCGTAATTTTATTTAATTTAATTTTCAGAAAAATAAGTTTTAACGAGCCTGATGGGTATTAATATTTATTATTTATTGATATTTTTGCGCTGCTCAATCTTAAATTTTCGATAATATTATTGTTACGGGGCCAGTGCGAATAATAACCTGAAACTAAATTAAGATAAATTTATAGCAGAAGGAAATATAAGCAAATTCAAAACTAAAATCATGTTATTGTTAAAATTATTTAAACTTTTACATAAATAGTTGCCACTGCTTTTCTCGAAACTGTTTTCTAGAGTTTCAGAACAGCATTATTAGTATTTCGTGCTTAAACTATAGTGTAAACCAATCTTACAAATTTTGCGGCATTCTTTCTTTAGATTATACCTGATAAGTATTCAATTATTTTAAGCTCTATTGTTATGAATGAGCCAAAACCCTCTTGCTTGATTTGATGTTGTTTAAAATTGTATTAAATCGCCCTTAGAGGTTCAGTTTTTATTCAAGCACTCAACTAAATACCACTGACTTGATAAAAGTCCATATTCGCTCCACTAGTTAATGATTTATTTTTATTTTTTCCAATCTATACAAATTTATAGGAGCAGAGGTACTTTAAACTCAAAAGCTAATCAAAAATGCGAAAATTTGACTGTTTGGGTAAGCCAAACAAATATTTGTATCATAACACATAATTTCATCATATGATTTGAAATAAATTGCATGTCACTTTTTAAAGCAAATAAGATTATTCCCTTCATCTCTTTAGCTTTCATTATAAGGAATCAGTTTTTTCCTTGTAAGACAAGTCACATATACACTACTTAGTTAAAAAAATACGCCCAGAAATAAAAATATTGGTCTATGCCGTTTGAAAGTTTTACTAGTTATTTGTAGTGATATTTTCAACAAAAATTGTCTCATGTCCAACTTGATATGCCAAAAATTAAATAATAAAGCATTTTTTAAAAAACCTTTGCAAGTGGTAGAATTTAAGCAACTGGTTTCCTAAACGGGACCATGTGGTTTCCAAATAAATTTGGTTTTATTGAAAAGGCAAACATAAACTCGAGGTGTTCATATCAAACATATTAAACTTAATATTATTGAACAGAGAATCGTTTGGCTCGCTCTATAGCAGATGCTTGGGTCTATAGATCATCTTTGTATGAAGCAGATGTAAGCACTTGCAGTTTTTGAGCTTCTTTGGACTATTGTTTAGTCCGCTGCGCCTGTGGTAACTGATGTTCCGCGCCACTACAACCACGCCGCTTCTAGGTAAAAAAAAAACAAAAAATAAAATCGTTTTCAAAAAACATAAAAAAACATAGTTTCTTAAAACAAAATTCTCATTTAATGATACTAAGAGCCCTCAAGACAAATAAGACTGTTATTATGGCGTCTACCGAATATAATTAAAACTAATAATATCTTAAAATATATAAAAAACATACCAATAAGTCCCCACAAACCAATAACAGACGTAAAATAACGAGTTTATAGATATTTGGTAAAAAAATCATATATTTCTCCTCGTATAGGAAAAAAACTAAAAATTCCTATTGCAGTGCAACCTAAATTGCCTAATTTGCACAAGGATAATTTCGTCTCCGGTCCATAGTATCGTGTATCCAAACATCCTTAATTCTATTACCTTCTTTTTTAATGGATATTCTAAACAATATTGTTCATAAAACCGAATATTACATAAAAAATTCACAACATTTTAAAGACAAAATATTAAAAATATAAATGTTCCAAAAGATTATATCCTGATATCATTGGATGTATCTTTATTATATATAAACGAACCAATTAAATTGACAACAAAAATCATTAAGAAAAAATAGACAGAAATAAAAAACCTCACAGAGATCCGACAAGATGAGTTGCCACTGAAATTGCTTAAAATTCC